>JARACY010001161.1:0-64803 GCA_029255725.1 Scrobipalpa atriplicella | reverse complement strand
ATGCGTATTTTAATTATCGTGTACGTACCACGTACAGTCACGAGGAAGTCTAGCCTGATGGTTGCAATGCGATTCTGGCTTCTACGGTGCTTGGAATAAGAGCTAAATAAAATCAGATGCGTCAAGTTTGTCACGGTTTGGACTGTACCTAATGTTTGGGTTTGCCAGCCGCGCCTGTCTCGTGATCACGGTGTTTCGGCTAAAGATAGTGATACACGGCGATTTGGCACGCACCTCCACATTGCATATTGGCGCTTCAGGATAAACAAGCGAATACCGCGGAATGATGGGGTTCAATGAAGTGACATGAAAATATCTCCTCTTCACTTATCTTTGCATCTTTCGCACCTAGATTTTAGCTGGTCAAATATATTTAAACATATATGTAAGCTGGCTCAGCTCACACTAAAAGTAGTAGAGGGATCAGCCATATTTTGTGTAAACTCGCTCCATCGTCGACTCTTGTCCCTATCATCCCTGACATAGCCTAGAGTCAAGAGCAACCCCATTTCTAATTTTAAAATTAAGTTATCAATTGTGTATATTTATATTTTGCTAAACCTTTTCAAATCCAACTACACTGAATAATAAAATTTGTTTCTGCGCATATTGATTTTGATTGTAAATTCTAAATCGGCGTGAATGTGTACAAAAGAGTAACACTACTAAACCAAAGGAGCTATATTTATAACTGTTTACTAGAAAACGATGTCCTGAAAAAAAACTAGGCGTTGAAATATCCCAAGTGCGTAAAGATATAATTTACCTATACACATCTGACTTGTTTATATTATGTTTTTATTGAAGCAGAAGTAGCTTTACATTATTAAAATCTAGCTTTATCGAATCGTAACGTTTTATAGTTGTATTTAGGTTTAGCTATGACGCCGGTGGCATTTTACGCGGACGACGACGTATCAAATCTGTATATGAGACGTGCGAACCGATTAGCATTCTCAATTGAATATTTTGTAAACACGTGTGTGTGTCTCTTTAGAAACAGTAATGTCGCCACATCATCGAGAAACAGTTGATTGGTGAGATTATGTTGTTATTTTTCTTTGACGAACGTAGAATCTTACTCGGTAAATCTGATGTTCTTGCAAAAGTGAATTAGATTGAGTGGCATAAATTATTTTTAAGCAGATGCAACTCTACTGTAATCAGAACAAAACGAACCGGCAAGTGGCCTTATTATAGGACAAAGAGCGAGGGGAAGCTGCCCCTTTGAGAGAAGGCGGCGCAGAGTTCCGATGTTTGCGCAGAGTGCGCGCGGCGGCGGGGTTCCTGTTGCCGCACGGCAGTAGCGTCGCCGGCCCGACGCCGGCCGCTCACCATGTAGCCAGCCCTGAGCCCTACGCCTTCAACATGTCTTCCAGCGGTACAACCGCCATGTTCTAGCTAACAATTATTATTAAGAAACCAAGTCTTCCATTAGATATTAAGTAGGTTAAGATGCAAAGGGGCAGGGCGTCGCGTCGCGAAAACAACAGAGTCGTGTTCGAACGGCTTTGGCGGGGGACGTTCCAAGCGGTGCTCGCGGGACCCCAGCGCAGGCCGCGCGCGTCCTCGCACGACCCCTCTCCGGGGCTGCCCGCCGCCGCCGTGCCCGCGATCATGCCTCAGACACCACACACACATACGAACGTAGCGGACAGCCTCGAGCCCGCGCTCAGAACCATCATAGAAGGGTTGAGGAACTCCTGTTGCTGTCGATGCAACTGTACTGCGAACGAACGCAACATTAACGACAATTTGCAGGTCTGTCTCTCCAACGAGGAGAGGAAGTCCATGCGGTCCGTAATAAGGTGTGCATTATTCCACTGAACTATTTCCACCACGCTAGGTATTTAGACATTATTTTCTGTTCCTATGACGACAATTGCAATTCATTACAGCTCGTTAGATCTTAATTCGATTTCACGCCAACTTTATGGCAAGAAAAAATCTCGAAAGTCCATTTAATTTGAAAATTGGTTCTGAACTTAGTCAAGTATGCTAAACCGTTATGTTTCCCTATTTTAGCGCACTTAGGTGCTCTACAGGTAATTATTACAAGTCTTATTTTGATATAGATAGGAAGTCAACAGTATCACTTCCAAAGGCAGAAAAAATTATATCATTAAAATGGGTTGTAATCGCTTCGCAGTGTTCGCGAGACTCATGCAGTGGCGGAAGCGCAACAGGAGAAGAATGCTCGTCTGCGTGACGCGTTCGGTATCTCGCCGCGGTTCGTAGAGGGCTCAAGCCTGGACCCCGAGCGGCGCGCGCGCGAACTGGCCACGCGGTACCCACTCGTGCGCACTCCCACCCCCGAGCGGGACGACCGGCTGTCGCACTCGTCCAAGAAGAAAAAGAAGAGGAGGTAAGATACCTAAACAATCCACATATCATCATAATACATAAAATAAATTGAAGCAAATGTGCTCATCGGCTATATCTTGCAATGGAAATCTTTCAAAGGTCTATAGGGACAGGATCCATAGTAATGTGTGGGGGTCGACAGGAAAATTCACAAACATTTGCATCTAAAGTAAATGTAAAACTGTATCTGTTGAATGAATGTAGTCTCCAAAATACCCAAAACCCGACAAAGTAGTGACTATAATGTTAGAGAAAATAAAAATAGATATAATTCAAAGATTACACTCTTGTATTGTTGTTCTTATGTATACTAACCAGATAAAACTGTAATTGTTAAAATAAAAATAATTGATCAAGGAATACGGTTCAAAAAATTATTATCAAATCTTCTTCGCTGGCTAAATTGAGGGCTTCGTTCTTGGGAGCAGAAGAAAGCATAATCTTTGAATTATGCGATCTATCCCGTGTAGTCCTACATTGTCAAGTAAACACAAATGAATGTAGAGAAGCAACAGTTACCTTCTTTTTCTTCCTGTGTCGTTCCTCGTCGGAGCTGGACTCGCTCTCGCCGTCTGAGCTGCTGGAGCTTTCGCTGTTCGGAGATTTTGACCTCTTTTTCTTCTTCTTGCCGGATTCTTGCCTGCATAGAAGATGTTTACGTGAAAACACGGTATACAGCAGAGGAGACGTGGAAAATGTTCTCAATGTCGTAATATATCAACGTGTAGGATACAGACGTGAACCAACTATAAAAAATAAATACGTACCTAAACTAATTACATTTACAAGGTTACTTACGTAAAAAAAATATACTAAAGGTTTCAATGCAGTTAAGGGCACCCACTTACCAGAAATGGTAAGAAGCAAGCTCCGAAGTCTAGAAAGTAAGTCTTTGTAAGAGAAAAGTCCTGATAGAAGAATATTTATTCACACAATAAGCTGAAGTATCATACCTACGTATAAAACTCCACAACATCTTTCTTTGACTGAAATTAGTAACAGAAAATGTTGTCAAAATAAATAAAATTATGTTCTTTGATGCCTATTTAATATATGATATAGAATTTGAACCAATGAGGTACTTGCCTTTTTGATAACTGCAGAGTCACCTGTCTGGGTTCAAATATAAACTAGATTGAGATGGGAACATTTTCGAAAACGTATATCAAAATAAATCAAACAAAAAATGTATGTTAATAACTTAAGAATACCCACTTCTCTTTCTTGTTCTTCTTCAACTTTTTCTTCTTCAATTTTCGTGCATCTGGTGACGAGCTGTGGAATAAAAAAAAACAGTAGTTATTTTAAAGTGACAAGCCTAAATGAGCCCAAATCAACCCCAATATTTTTTTATGTTATACAGTGGCGTATGCTTAGATACGGCCCACCTGATGGTAAACAGCACCGTAGCCTATAACACTTACTACTATCCCACTAGATCCTAGTGAAAAAGCAGAGTGCGTTGCACACCGTGAGACGTAAGGAAGAATGCCTCTTGTGCCAGTAATTTTACTTGCTCTCTTGCCCTTCAGACCGAAACACAGAAGTGCGAACACTTTTGCCTGGCGGCAGAAATAAGCAAGAGGGTGGTACTCCCCCAGACGGGCTTTGTACAAAACCCTACCACCTTACCACCACCAAGCTTGTAAGAAAATATGATAAAATCTCATTCATATCATAATGTATGTTTAAGGAGGAGATGAATGTGCTCATTAAATTGAACAACTTTCAAGAAACATAGGTCAATAAACAAGTACATGACCTATTTGTCCTTTAGCATATTTGTTTAGTTGTTAGGATGCTAATCACCTCCAATGTTTATACCATCTTACAGTTACACCTGTATAAATGCTCTTGCTTTTATAGTTAGTTACACATACCTACTGAAATATATCAACTGAGTCCAAAAAAGAGCTCTACAAAGGTTCTAGTAAAGTGAAAGACTAAAAGGATGAATCATCATCAGCTCATATACGTCCCCAGCGAGGGGCACGCCCTATCCTGAATTTAGGGCGATCGGCGACCACGTGGGTCCAGTACGGATTGGTCGATTTCACACACAAACTTTGATTTTTTTATAAGTGTATGCAGGTTTCCTCACGATGATTTCCTTTACCGTAAAAGCGCCGAATAAAGGTTAAGCATGAATATGATAAATATGTGGATTGTTTAGGTATCTTACCTCCTCTTCTTTTTCTTCTTGGACGAGTGCGACAGCCGGTCGTCCCGCTCGGGGGTGGGAGTGCGCACGAGTGGGTACCGCGTGGCCAGTTCGCGCGCGCGCCGCTCGGGGTCCAGGCTTGAGCCCTCTACGAACCGCGGCGAGATACCGAACGCGTCACGCAGACGAGCATTCTTCTCCTGTTGCGCTTCCGCCACTGCATGAGTCTCGCGAACACTGCGAAGCGATTACAACCCATTTTAATGATATAATTTTTTCTGCCTTTGGAAGTGATACTGTTGACTTCCTATCTATATCAAAATAAGACTTGTAATAATTACCTGTAGAGCACCTAAGTGCGCTAAAATAGGGAAACATAACGGTTTAGCATACTTGACTAAGTTCAGAACCAATTTTCAAATTAAATGGACTTTCGAGATTTTTTCTTGCCATAAAGTTGGCGTGAAATCGAATTAAGATCTAACGAGCTGTAATGAATTGCAATTGTCGTCATAGGAACAGAAAATAATGTCTAAATACCTAGCGTGGTGGAAATAGTTCAGTGGAATAATGCACACCTTATTACGGACCGCATGGACTTCCTCTCCTCGTTGGAGAGACAGACCTGCAAATTGTCGTTAATGTTGCGTTCGTTCGCAGTACAGTTGCATCGACAGCAACAGGAGTTCCTCAACCCTTCTATGATGGTTCTGAGCGCGGGCTCGAGGCTGTCCGCTACGTTCGTATGTGTGTGTGGTGTCTGAGGCATGATCGCGGGCACGGCGGCGGCGGGCAGCCCCGGAGAGGGGTCGTGCGAGGACGCGCGCGGCCTGCGCTGGGGTCCCGCGAGCACCGCTTGGAACGTCCCCCGCCAAAGCCGTTCGAACACGACTCTGTTGTTTTCGCGACGCGACGCCCTGCCCCTTTGCATCTTAACCTACTTAATATCTAATGGAAGACTTGGTTTCTTAATAATAATTGTTAGCTAGAACATGGCGGTTGTACCGCTGGAAGACATGTTGAAGGCGTAGGGCTCAGGGCTGGCTACATGGTGAGCGGCCGGCGTCGGGCCGGCGACGCTACTGCCGTGCGGCAACAGGAACCCCGCCGCCGCGCGCACTCTGCGCAAACATCGGAACTCTGCGCCGCCTTCTCTCAAAGGGGCAGCTTCCCCTCGCTCTTTGTCCTATAATAAGGCCACTTGCCGGTTCGTTTTGTTCTGATTACAGTAGAGTTGCATCTGCTTAAAAATAATTTATGCCACTCAATCTAATTCACTTTTGCAAGAACATCAGATTTACCGAGTAAGATTCTACGTTCGTCAAAGAAAAATAACAACATAATCTCACCAATCAACTGTTTCTCGATGATGTGGCGACATTACTGTTTCTAAAGAGACACACACACGTGTTTACAAAATATTCAATTGAGAATGCTAATCGGTTCGCACGTCTCATATACAGATTTGATACGTCGTCGTCCGCGTAAAATGCCACCGGCGTCATAGCTAAACCTAAATACAACTATAAAACGTTACGATTCGATAAAGCTAGATTTTAATAATGTAAAGCTACTTCTGCTTCAATAAAAACATAATATAAACAAGTCAGATGTGTATAGGTAAATTATATCTTTACGCACTTGGGATATTTCAACGCCTAGTTTTTTTTCAGGACATCGTTTTCTAGTAAACAGTTATAAATATAGCTCCTTTGGTTTAGTAGTGTTACTCTTTTGTACACATTCACGCCGATTTAGAATTTACAATCAAAATCAATATGCGCAGAAACAAATTTTATTATTCAGTGTAGTTGGATTTGAAAAGGTTTAGCAAAATATAAATATACACAATTGATAACTTAATTTTAAAATTAGAAATGGGGTTGCTCTTGACTCTAGGCTATGTCAGGGATGATAGGGACAAGAGTCGACGATGGAGCGAGTTTACACAAAATATGGCTGATCCCTCTACTACTTTTAGTGTGAGCTGAGCCAGCTTACATATATGTTTAAATATATTTGACCAGCTAAAATCTAGGTGCGAAAGATGCAAAGATAAGTGAAGAGGAGATATTTTCATGTCACTTCATTGAACCCCATCATTCCGCGGTATTCGCTTGTTTATCCTGAAGCGCCAATATGCAATGTGGAGGTGCGTGCCAAATCGCCGTGTATCACTATCTTTAGCCGAAACACCGTGATCACGAGACAGGCGCGGCTGGCAAACCCAAACATTAGGTACAGTCCAAACCGTGACAAACTTGACGCATCTGATTTTATTTAGCTCTTATTCCAAGCACCGTAGAAGCCAGAATCGCATTGCAACCATCAGGCTAGACTTCCTCGTGACTGTACGTGGTACGTACACGATAATTAAAATACGCATTTCACCTGTCACATTTATTAGTTGGTTGATAGCAGCGATTATTCTGATTTAGGCCCGTATTTATAATCAGTTCTCAAGAGTGACAGCGAGTTTGAGTTCGTATTAGAAATGTCATTTCAGTACAAAACGGTCTGTCAAATCCACACTTAATATTGCTCTCAAACTTGAGACCGCTTTATAAATACGAGCCTTAGTGTACGCTTTGTCATACTAACCTAATGCTAACTCGTCGAAAGGTCTTAATATCTAAATCGAATTCAGATCAAACGGGCTTCGGCGTTCTACGAATAGGTAGCCTTATCAAACAAACAACTATAAACATTTTAATAAAAGGAAACTTAGAATTTAATAGTCCTGTTAACATAAAAACAGAAAGTGGTCGAAGATATAAAATTGATTGATTTAATTGCTATGCCGATTACAGTTGTTGGTTTACGTATTGATAAAGAAATTAATTTTGCTGTAGGTACTCTATAGGGAATTCGAAAAATCCGTACAAGTGAGATAAAAAATAAAGATATAATCTTAGCCAAATAGTGTGTTGATTATATTGAGTAAACCGAACCAGGAAATGAGCTAAATCATTAATTTTGTTGAAGTTACTAGCTTCATCTCCGACCTCGTCAGTATTTCAGAGAGTCGTCGGTCAAATATTATAACTACTGTAAGGATCGAATTTCTAATGATTTACAACAAGAATTTGGTAAATACTCAAAAGTTATTTATGAACCGGGGTACTTTCCTCGGGTAGGTATTACATTAGACCTCCCCGCGCTAACGTAGGCGGGGAGTGGGGTGATGCCGACGTCATTCAATTCAACCCCGGTCGATACAGAGGACTATGCTACTAGGTCCAGTTCGATAACTTCGTTAAGTACGTCATACATTGCCTCATACCTTACCTAACGTAAAGTTCAAGTTACGACCTAACTTTGCAATGAAAAACTTCTAAAATGTAGAGCTTGTTTTCAATGGTCTTGCGTGATTTGGGGATATGGAAACAGCCCTTTAGGATGTTTGTAAATCACAAACAGTATTTGCGATTATACAATCCTCAAAGTTGGCCTCGTATATTGTCAGCATTTATATAAGTACATGCGGTCTGCAATTTTATAAGCATGTGACTTTATAAGTTCCTTTAGCGTTAACATATAATTTCATTAAGTCGACAAGCGTCAAAAATTAATTTTCCAAACGGAAAATGACGACGAGTAATTGAACTCAGCTGCATATTTCTTTTTAACAGCAAACACGAGTAGGCAAAGGGATTCCTCATTCATTTCATGCCAAAAATTGATTCGATATGTTCTATGATTGAGTAGCAATGTGTTGATAAGTAAAGTAATAAACTAGGAAATAAAGTATAAATACAGCTAGTAAGAACTGCTAATACAAATATATTATGCATTTTCGTACAAGTTTATATGAAGAAAAGGTTATAGGAGTTTTATATTTAGTTGCAGTTATGGATATCGCACAAAATGGTTACAAAATGGTTGATAAGGCAAACACATTCTTATTAATGCTGTCTGCAGAACAAATGAATTAGTCACTGTGCGTGCGTATACATACAGCACAATATATTTGATCTCATAATTACTTACGATCACATATATATTACGTTAGGTCAGAAATTTATATGAACGAAAAAGATGTTTAATTAGGTACTAAGCGACAACGCACGATAAACGAAAGCGTTTTAGAAAAACTTCATCAGATCGTCGTTTCCAGTTTAATTCCAAAAGTAGGCTTTTTTTAATAGCCTTTTAATGGTCCCACTGCTGGGAAAAGGCTTCCCCTTTATCTCTTAAGGCATGAAGCCTAAAAAAGTATAATGCTAGCTAGGACATTAAGGGCATAATCTTCTTGAAGTCGTTTAAGAAATTTTTGAAAACAAAGCTTTACACTTCAGCGCATGACTTTAAGGTCGAATTTTCAATGCGTGGGCGGACTTTGTCATTCTAAGTGAAGTAAATTTCCTCAAACTATACTCACGCAACCCTCCCGAACTCGTCCCTGGGCACGTCTTTGTCGCTGCTGGTCTCTGCAAGCTTCGCCCGGAAGGCCGCAACTCGCGCGGCTATCTCCTCCTTCGGTAACCTGCGCAGCCACACCAAAGACACACTCATCATTCAAACTTTTCAATTCAAATACTTAAGGAGGGAAGTATGGGAAATCGGCTAAACAAGATTCGGAAATTGACTAGTTTAGTACTTTCAAAAAAGTTTTATTAATAAGAACATTATACCATTCTATTCAGTATAAAATGGAGAACAACGAGATCAAATAATAATAACATACAGTCATATAATAAATTACAGAAAAACGCTTGAGAAATCAATGAAAAAGTATGAAATAGTCACGCAGCTCTTGACTAAGTGTAAGTTTTTGAGCGACGTAAAAGCAACAATACTTACATCAAATTAATCAGAAAAGAACAGAGGACACGTAGATGGTCATTGTTTTATAATTCGATTTAAATAGCAATTGCAATTAGTTATTAAATATGCAATATAATTTGGCTCGTTTTTGTCATACAAATTAGTATGGCGCGCGCAGGTCAAAATTCAACCTATATTACGACAGGCACGATGTTCCATTCTTTCAGTCGCCTGCGGGCTGTCAAGGTGAGAGGTTACGGCCGCTCGCATCCAAAATTCCGCCATCTTTTCTTGTATACTTACAAGGTAAAAATCAAGTCTGTCACTGCAGTGGTACCATAGAACAAAAGTAAAATAAGTATACAATAAAAAGAGGTTTTATTTCAAGCACATACCCCATAATGTAGAAATAGTTTACATTACGTAAAATAATAAAAATATTATACTAGGACTTTAAAAAATATGTAGCAATTTTTTAAATAGGGTGTAATTCTACCCATGAAACTGAACAACTTTCCAAAAAGAACATAGGTTGAATTACGAAAAATAAATTGGTCCTCCCATACAAATGGTGTCAGCGGCTCGAGTCAATTTCTATGGGCGGGACATTTTATTTTTCATATTTCGAATCATTAAAAAAAAGTTGTTCAGTTTGAGAAAAGTTGTTCAATTTTGAGAAAAGTTTCAATTTCCAGAAAAGTTGTTCAGTTTCCAGAAAAGTTGTTCAGTTTAAAATAAGTTGTTCAGTTTGAAAAAAGTTGTTCAGTTATGAAAAAAGTTGTTCATTTTTTAAATCTGTTCAGTTTGAAAAAAAGAAATGTTTAGTTTAACATTGCCCTCGATTCTGGCCGCCCCATTCTTAACTAATTTTAAGATAGCGCTGTCACTTTCTTTACTTTGACATAAGAACAGGATAGCAAATAAACACATGTGTTTGACGTTCCTAATTTGACATAAGCTGCTTTAAATAAGAACCAAACATAGAGCATGTTCCTTATTTAACGTTAAATAAGCAATCTAATGTCAAATTTAAGCAATTTAATGTCAGATTAGGAATGTCAATGTCATGTGTTTATTTGCTATCCTGTTCTTATGTCAAATATAAGAAAGTGACAGCGCTACTAATACTAATGCTGTCTCTTTCGAAGGCAATATTTATGGCCGTACTGTACGTATGAGTGGAGATAAAGCATTGTATGTATTCAGCACAATCTCCGAAATCGTTCATTGGCCGAAAAAAAGGATCATTTCGCGGATTGGCAAATTCAAAACGCGCAATCCCCGAAATGTCCTTTTATTTCGGTTGTATTTCGGCCATTGAGCGTTTTGAAGCAACCATTCGCGGACTGGCAAACACGAAAAAGCCAATTGCCGAATTCGGGGTTTGGCAGGTATGTAAAACGACCAATCCGCGGAGTGGTACTGATGAAATGCCAGCCCGCGAAGTGAGCAGTTTTTGATTCAACCACACCGCGAAATGGCATAGATAGAAGAAATGCCAGATACCGAACTAAATAAAAAAAAACGCTGTCATGGGTCGTCGGGTCAACATGGGTCGTGTCGGCGGGGATGAGTTGTCAGTGCGGGGAAGAGTTGTCAGGGCGGGGATGAGTTGTCAGAGCGCGATAAGTTGTCGGTGCGGGATAAATTGTCAGCGCATCATAAGTTGTCAGTGGGGGACGAGTTGTTAGTGCAGCGATGAGTTGTTAGTGCGGAGATAAGTTGTCAGTGCGGGATGAGAGGACAACTCATCCCCGCACTGTCAACTCATTTCCTACTGACAACTCATCCCGCGCTGACAATTTATCCCACACTGACAAATCATCCCCGTTCTGATAACTCATCCTGCACTGATAACTTAACCCCGCACTGACAACTCATCCCCGCAGACATGAACCATGTTGACCCGACGACTCATGACATCGTTTTTTTTTAACGTAGTTCGGGGTCTGGTATTTTGTCAATACCACTCCGCGGATTGGTCGTTTTACATAGCTGCCCATCAAAAAATACCCATCCTCCCTCGCTACAACTGTTCCCGCGCCAGGGCCAATCAAAGCTCCCCATACAGAAAATCCTTGCATGACAAACAGTTGCTGGTAGGGAGAGAGGATACAACAATAATAATAATTTAACACATGAAACACCATAATAGTGCTATCAGCTCCCCCCACGAGCAACCGTTTCTACGCCAGAGCCAAATCAAAGTTCTCCATACAAAAGCCCCTGAGCTTGTACGGCAGCCATTTTGAAAAATGGTGGAACCGGAAAACGAATCAAAAATATCGAATCAATACGTCAGCGACCTCACACCTGCTAAATTTCAGACTGATCGGAGCAATTTTTTTTTTGGCGCCATTTTGTATCCGCCATCTTGGATTTTCATGACCACTGGAAGTAGCCCTCCATTGTCCTACCTATCTCTTATCTTTGAGGAGATATTTGACTTTTTATTTTGTATGGCGGCTGGATTTTGCCTAACCCTTACTTTGACAAAATACTGGTCATAATCCAGAGAAAAATTTAGTATTTTGTCAAAATCCTGAGAAAATCCGGTGTTTTGATAAAAAAAACTGGATTTTCTTAGGATTTTGACAAAGTACTAAACTATTCTCTGGGTTATGATTACGCGCTGAATACGCGCAGAGGACGCAACTCATACGTTTAGCGAATTTTAACCTTTTCACACTATGCTTGCGTTAGTATCGCGTATTTTGTACGCAAGTCAAACGCGCTGAAAACGTGCAGAGAACGCGCGTGTACGCGCGTATTCAGCGCGTTTTGCTATAGGGCAAGGTGTTAAATTGGGCCATGACTTCTTCCCGGCCATCCCGGCTAATACTATCTGATCTAGACAAGATCTTTATTTCAGATGACAGGTGTCTAACTTAAAATGGCAATGTCTCAATAACTATCGATCCTAGAGTACTGGTGTATAGGGACAAATGATAAGCCTTGACGAGATTTACATTTCAAAATGACAGCTGTCAAAAGTGACACGGTTATCCGAAATGTAGATCTCGTCAAGGCCTATCATTTGTCCCTTCCCTATACACCAGTACTCTAGGATCGATAGTTTTTGAGATATTGCCATTTTAAGTTTGGCACTTTCAGGTCTGTTTAGTTGTATTGATGTGAATTATTCAAGACCGGAAATTGCTGCTTATTTTGAAGTCTTGTACCGATTTCCACCAGTTTTTGATTTCATTTAATCTGTTCTTGTTAAATAATGTAAAAATAAACGTTTATTTGATGTGTTCTATGTATAAAGGGTAGGTACCTATTAATGTGATCTCTGATCAGTGTTCACTGATGTTCTACAAAAAAATTAAAAGAGTACCTATTTGTTTTTCTTGAAGAAAAAGGGAAACTCTTGTCGCATATAAATAAGTAAGAAGAAATATTTTTCATTTTTTTTATTTTATAGAACAATACTTACCATTACCACGTTAACGCTACGTAAAAAAGTGAACATCTCTATTATGCTGAAGAATGTTCTCGGTCTTAGAGGCGCAAAACGTATTTCAATGGTACCACTGCAGAATCAATCTATGTGTGTGTGGACGGCCTGTGCCAGTATGAGTAGCGAAATAACGTCAAATTTTGACAGATTTCGAATACCGAGCTCGAGGACATAGACCCTTAATAAAAACAATTTTCAAAACAAAGTATTCAAACATGCGCGCGAGTCGGCGAGGACCGCGGATCGCCGTGTTCGCGCTGTCTACCAGTCCGCACTGTTTGAACAAGTGAAATGTAATGAAATCTTAAAATATCGTCACTGCGCGAGCGCACCTGAACCTACCAAAGCATTGCGTCGCGGCCAGGCTGCTGTAATCGCGATGAATTACTTTTGAAAAACAATAAAACGAGCGATAAGCCGCTCACGACGCTTGAGTCTATACTGAAACTTGGGCAGGATTTTACTCCACAATAAATAAGAAGGGGTGGTCCGGTCGCGCTCTGTTGCATTATTGATTTGACTCCGGCGCAACGAGGGTCGTCGCCCCTAAACGAGGGTGCGAACGATCTCCATAATAGGCCTAACAGGGGGTCCACTTTTCTATTACAAAAAAATATACACAAGGGCTACTATAATGTCTAGTGCAATCGATAACAACACATGGCATGAAACATGTGTAATTAAATGACAGTAAAAAAACTACTCTGGCTTACAGGTTGACATGATAATGGTCAAGATATGTTGTCTTGATATATTGCTTTTTCTAAGGAGAAATAAGATATTGATTGGTTGACTGTATTTTAACCAGGGTAGGTACCTATGAAATGAGCTATTAGAGAGGTCTACTGCAGTTGATCTCTGCTAGAAACAAAGTACCGAAGTACGAGATTTCAACACTACGTGTTAAAAACGCGTAGGCGGCGTGGAGTGTGTAGTGCAGTACCAAAATACAAACTATGTTTTTTTGGGAAATTTAATATTTTGTCATGTTTTCTTTGACTTTGTTTTGAAATTAAAAAGGTGGGTTTAAAATACACTCTATTTTCGATTATGGAATCAGGTCATATCTAGAACGGCGGGGCACAATACAATATCAAGGATGTTATTTTATCATGTCTGTGGACTGTGTGCCACTGGGTAGGTATGTGTTTGATCTCAATAACAATACCAATCCCTATAAATTTCACAAGTTAACGTCAATATTCGTGGTTGCCTGGTTGGCTCACAGCCATAAAATGTTTCATGACTGTAGACTATTTGTTTCAACTATAAATTTAATTTGCCTTGCACAAGAAATGACTCTGGCTGGGCATATTTCATAAAAATGGCTGAAAAGTGAAAGTTCTTACAAGCTTAAAATACATATTTTAGTATTTCTGAATATTTTCTATGACCTTCAGATAGACTTTAGTATTTTAAACATCAAAATTTTGATACCAAAAATTTCGCACAACCTTTAGTTTAATATACTATCTATTATTATTTTGTATAATAAAAAAATATTTCTCAATCGCTGATCGTCTCTATATAGCTAGCATTATTATCATTATTATTTCGCAAAAAGAAATATTAGTTTTATTTTTTCATAGTTACTACACTTTTTTTACAGTTACGACTAGTATGCAATGTCTTAATTTATTCAAATAATAAATAAGATGGAATTGTACTGGTTGTGGCATAATTTTTGTTTCTCCTTTAATTATTTTGAAGATTATTGTGCTTATTTATTACAACAATATAATTAATTGTCCACAACTCATTCTACCTACACTCACATTTCTACCTACACTCACATCCGATAAGTCTTGCAACTAATGGCAGATATTGAAAAATCAACAAGAAATAAAATGTTACATGTTTGTTTCAAATAAACTCAAAAACTGCTGGACCAATTAAAAATCTATTATACCATTTAAAAGCTAGATTCACTGTAACTAACATAGCTTCATTTTACTGCAGGTAAAAGAAATGGCCAATTCCCAAGAGAAAATATTCTAAATTATTCCAAATAGATAATTAAGATAATTCATTAAACCGCAGGTGATAATGCAGTCCGGAGAACTATCACACAGTTATATTTTGATTTCCTGTTATGATTTTCACCAACAACCCTTTGGAAAAACATAAAAATTAAATATGTATTATGAATTGTTAGTTTTAATTTTTAAACAATTTATAATAGTTTCCAACCCATCATTCATGTCTGCGCTGCGGTTATACAAAGACATGTCTGAAACCATACTACCTATACCAACCTATTATTTATAAACTTGTACAATAGCTCACAGCTCTGTAGTTTCACCTACAGCCTATTGGTCTTCCCCAAGGGATATAGAAAGATGCCCTGTTAAGTTATAGTTATTTGTTATGGCGGGAAAATATCTAAATTTTTCATTGTTGTTTGAAGTTTTAACTGGTCTTGCAGACAATAGGATAGGGAGCATATACAAACAGATTTGATATTAAATTGGCTGAATCCACAGCCCAATATTTCAAGATATTGTTCTATACCTGACCTGCTTTATGCAGCTAGACAAAACTTTCTGTATTATCACTAGTTAGCAGGAAAAGGCGACCCGTGCAACAACTAATTAGAAATTACGTCACGAGGGCATGATTTCTATACTAGTGCATTTCAAATTGTAGTGCAACATGAATTTTACAATACAAAAACTTACCCCTGCTCCTCCAAGCTGTCTTCCAGTTCAGCGCATTTCACCTCGATCTTGCGTTTCCTTTCGTGGTCTAGAATTTCCCGGTTAGGTTGTTTATTTGAAGCCGAGTCCAATTTGGCTATCTCTTCTTCAGTCCGATAATTCACAGAGTCTTTGGTTTTTCGTACAGTAGCCCAATTTCTTTGAACGTAACCATTGGTCCCAGAGCCTCGTGGTGTCTGGAGGCCGATTCCGTTGTACATTTTACTGATTTACTCGGCTGGAAAAATAATAAATCAATGTCGTGCGTACTTGATCCTTTCATACCAGCAATTTATTGGTTGTAATTCGTAGAAAATTATACATTTTAAGTTACAGCTTTCATTCGGTTATCTTACAAATTAAAATTGCAATAATCTCATTAAGCAAGATTCACAAATAATCAATTATTTACCTTTTATTTGATTAAAATTCTTACACACGACACACGTCCATTTTGGCGAATTTCACTGAATGAACGATTTTTTAAAAACTAATTGAACGAATGAATAAGTTCTGTAGGTTGGCAGCATTGACTTTGTCTATGGTACAAATGGAGAAAATGGAGAAATTTGGTCAATAGATGGCGCTGCCCGCTCAAGATTGTTGCTCAAAAGACCTGATTCCAGGCCAATAAAAATATCTGTCACTCAAAAAAAGTTTCGGGACGGTTTTGTTTTGAGGTTATGTTTATTTACTTTAGTTTGTCGTGAAATAATAATTATTGTGCGTGCTTTTGAATTCAAAGAATTTCGAAACAAAATGTTAGATAAAATAATATACAACACAGTTTTAAGCCAAACGTTTTCACCTTGCGGCAAGTATTTGGTGGCCGGCAACATTTACGGCCAATTAGCCGTTTTTGAGTAAGCATTCTTTACCAAATCATTTTAGAAATGCACCTGGTTTTTTGTGTTTGTAATTCACTAAAAATATTTTTTTTCAGTCTTGATCGCATTTTGAATCCTGTTGTGGAGTTGCTCACTGATGACTACAACAAGCCGAAATTCATTCACAACTTCGAAAGCGCCAGTCAAATCTGCAGTTTATCAAGTACAGAGAAGTTCTTGATAACTGGCACTGTTAACAAAATCACTGGATGGGACTGGAAGGCCGTGACTGGTGTGAAATTGGGGAAGCCATCCTGGACTATCAATTTACCCACCCAACCATCCATTGAACAGTGCGATGTGAACTCTTTATGGCTATCTGAGGACGAAAGTAAGTTGTTTGCAGGCTGTGGAGATAACAAAGTTTATGGATACAATTTGGAAGATGGAAGACTTGAGTCCACATATGATGGTCATACAGATTACATACATTCTGTTCATGGAAAGTAAGTATGAGTAGGTTATTTTTTTTTTAAATGTTAGCCTTAATTATTTTTCTATCTAGCTTATTTGTCTAATCTATCCTCCAAAAGTCTCACTCATGCCTGTATTTGTGTACTATAAACTGTAAATAACTAATCACAGATAGAGTTCTTAGAAAAAATAGAGAAGACAATACAATAATGTTATTGTATTTCTTTTTTAGAGGTAATCAGCTAATATCAGCCAGTGAAGATGGTACAGTTGCATTATGGGACACAAGAACCGGAAAGACCCACAACAAAATAGAGCCTCATGCTAACAGCAAACTGAGCCGTCCAGACATTGGCAAGTGGGTCGGCTCTGCTTGTCTTGGTGAAGACTGGATTGTAAGTGTGAAACTATTCTCATCTTGAAGTAGGTAGTTGATTAATAATTATAATAGAAAGATCTACTCATTACAAGATTGGTTTATTTACTCTGCCTACCCCATAAAGGTGGATTTGCCTCAGTAAAATATAAGAAGACAGAAGACAGCAACAGATGCCATTCATTTCATTTTATCAACATTTGTCTAAAATCATTACTATTTCCAGGTTTGTGGAGGAGGCCCTCGCTTGGCACTCTGGCATCTGCGATCTCTTGATGCTGTGACTGTATTCGACATCCCAGACCATGGAATCCACGTGTCCTACTTCCATGACGACTGTGTGGTGGCTGGAGGAGCAGCCAAGCATCTCTACCAGCTCAACTATTCTGGAGAAGTGAAGGTGGAACTGCCTGTATCGTCCACTACAGTCTACTCGGCTATATTAAGAACGAGCCCTAACAAAGTCCTAGCGATTGCGGGGTCTAGTCCTGACATAGATCTCTGCACGACATTTAATTATAGAGACCAAGTATTGCATTTCCGGTAAGTCTATTTTTTTTTGTAATAAGATAATAAGTACTGAATTTGAATAAAACACTGTAATACATGAAACAACATTTTATTGTTAAACACTTTAATTGAGCTTGAACGTAAATGCAATTGTTCTGTAGAACAAACAATAAATATGAAAATTGAGCTAGATATATCTCGCGGCCCGCGCGGCAAAGCCGGTGGCATAGTGTGTAGGAGCCTTAACATTACTGCATTGTCGATGGGTAAAAAAAATAGATCATCAATATTTAATTCTTATTTAAAGACATTTTATTCAAACAAGTTTTAAATAGAAATAAACCTATACTTTAAATATATCCGTGTCCAGCAATCGCAGCGGGAATAAACCCGTGACTGCCGTCTCTCTTCCTCACGTAGAACCACTCCGCGTCAACGTCCGCCTCCGCCCCTCCCCCCTGCAACGACACCACCACGTCCCCCTGGTTCACTGTCAAAGTTTTATTCAAAACACTACCCTTATAGTCACTATTCACCACTAGTAAAGTCTGTCTTTGCAGTTTGCTTTTAACACTAATATTTTCCTTCCCGATTTTGTCGATTTCAGAACAGAAAGATTTGGTTTTTAAGTACAGGGTGTCGAAGTCTTTTTCCGCACATGAAAGGGTGTTCTTGGGTTTTCGTTTGGCGGGCCTGTAGCGGCACTCAGAGCGGGTGCGCCCGCGCAGGTGCTCCTTCTCGTTGTCGGTGAGATTTCCACATGGACGCGGGTAGATGTCTGTACTGCTCTCCCAGCATGGAGTCTTCTTTTGGGGTGACGTCCTGAAATACAAAGCGTCGGTATTTTCACGCTCCATACATAAATAAATAAAGTCACGCCTTAATCCTTTACGAGGCGAGGCAGGCAGAGCGTAAAAATACCTAGTAGAAGGCGTTTTCGCCCGTCCGTCAAATATTGCCCATCGCCAAAATTGCAAATAATTTGTAACCAGGGAGAAAGGGTAGCTGGAACATTCTATGTTTTCTGTCGCTCCCAGTTCAGAAAAAAAATCAAACTCTACCAAGACTCTACCTGTACAATCCGTCAGTAATATCAGTTTGGTCTTCTCTATTGAAATACTTACAAAAGTAAATTGAGGAGATCCGCAAATTTTCTATAAGTTCTAGTATTCCGTAAGGCTGCATGATTACCTGTTTGGAAGTATCCCAAGCGGCAGACACGCGCTATAGAGCACGTAGCCCTCGTCTCCATGCGGGGTCTGCACGTACAGCCACTGCTGGTTCTTGAACACCGCATTCACGACCGTCCCGAGGGGCAGAGTCAGCTCCTGTTGTAGCTCCTTATGCGTCTTGTACAGGGTGGTCGGGTACGCGATCACCACGGGGATGTTGCCTGGATGGTTGATTGTAGCCTGAAAGTTAGATTAGAGAGTTCATTAGTTCATTTTGGTACACACCATTTATGTAGACTTTTCAAAACAGCTGATGTTTTGCTATCAAATCCAGTTTTATATCGTTTAGCATATGCTTAGATGTTACATAATAAAAAAACAAGATAATTAGCGTTGCGTCGTGTATAATTTATAGGGCGTGGAATCCACTTATGGTTTCTTGATCTCGATTAATATATGTGTCGTACTTTAGTTTGGATTTCACAGTCATTATTTTACAGACAAATAAATTAATGACCGAAGATAAAAGACAAATTATTCAAATAAAATTAAAAACTTTCTCATTGGGTATGGTATCACAGTACGAATGTTCTGGCGCAATTAACACCATAACGCTTAACCCCGCAAGATATATTGTTGTTTTAAATAAACCGCATTGATAAATGGCACGTCCACTCTTCAGATTAACCTATATGCTGTATTCGGCGCAAAACGGACCCTCGCAACTGCCCTCAAGGCTCATTATCCTTATTATAGCCAAAATGAAAATGTTCCGGGTAATCATGCGGCTCGAAACCTCAGCGAGACTTTATTAAACCTTCGGAAAATATCTCAAAATTTGTAATTGACGTGCAATTTATGTCTTGTCCAATTTTGCGGCCTACATTGTTTCGATCAGCCCGCGTTGTTGGTGCGAGGCGATGTAGAGAGCAAAAAGCGGAATGCACTTTATGCACCTATACCATAATGTCATAATAATATCTCAGACATGAGTAATGGTCAGGATTTACAAGTGCATTTAAAATTCTTTTGTGAGAATATCCGTTAATAATCAAAGCGATGCGTGCCGAAGAGTGATGAATTGCTTTTTGTGCAAATTAAAAACGGGAGTACAAAACTTTCATAATTAATTATGACAAACGTGTTTAGTTATATTTATTTACGAATTTTAATTTTCTTGTCTTGAGGGTTCATATACATGGACTCTCTATGTTCGGATTGCCCTGTTTAAGTTAGTAGAACCTGCCTCGTAAACTACTGTAGGCTTAGACTGTAGTAACTATTTCATAAATCTTAAAACTTCAGGCTTTGAAACCTCATTGTGTGAATATTTATGCTACTGAATTACGGCGGAGCGCCCGACAGGACAATAAGCCAGACTAAAAATATGTATGTGCTAAGAAAATAATGCAAAAACGCGTGGGGTAACTCGGCAGCCCATTTAACGAAACTACTTTACTAAGACTGCGCAATTTGTATGAATAGAAATTAAAAAACTTACAATATAAAAATTGTAGAGCAAAAGCTATTCGTTTGATGGGCTAATCAGTGAGCTATAATAAGAGAGGTTTTTCATCTGGTTTTATGTTAGCTACTATTTAGGTAGATAGGCTTACCTCGCTCAAAAAGCTGTCGAGATCTCGGATGTCGTACCCGAACCTGCTGTTGTTCCTCTTCTTCCGCCGATGTCTGTGCCGGTGCTTCCTCTTCGTATACTCCGTGCCCACACTAGTGTCCGACTCGGTATCCCGCCCGTTGACAAACTCCTCACAAGCGTTCCGAAATCTCCAGTTGTGATAGTACTCATTCCTACCCACAACCCTCTCTTTCACTTCTCTACTAGACTTGCACTTTCTTTGACGCTCGTTTTCATTAAACTTTTGATAACGTCTCTCCACTTCATTGCCGATTATATTTTTCAATCTGTCTTCATTCGACTTCTCGGGCGGCAGTTTCGTACTTTCCAAGTTCTCTTTCAGTACCCAGGTTAAAGATATTTTTGACTTGTGTCGATGGGCCAAAGGCGTCGAATGCCATAACCCCATGTCGCGTATTTCTGCGTATTCAGTTTCCGATTTTTCTCCTTCGTCCGTTCCGGAAGTTACCTTGCAGTTTGCGAGTAAATCCAAGACATCGCATGGTAGAGTGTTGACCTGAGAATTTTCAATATCTTACATTGAAGAAGAATTGAATACTTTGATAATTATCAATGAATTTGACCAAATACATTTAATTTAGGTATTTACCGAATTTTGTATTTCCACGAATGCCTGCTCAGCGACGTAGTTTTCGCGATAGGGCGGCGGCAAGTCTTTAAACGTTAGTTCTGGAAATAATCCGCGAAAATTTTCAGTTATAAACCATCTATTGTAATTTAGCAGACGTTGTTAATACCGCGATTTATGGCAACAAGTGTGCAGATTACGGAACATAAATAAATGCGCAAGAAGTGAGAACAATGTAAGTGGGCGAGGATCGTATGCGCGAAACAATGGTCTCCCGAGGGGATGCTCCCGGAGTACCCGGGGCCGGGTGCGGCTCCCGCGAGCGCTGCACTTTGACTCTGCGCGGGCGCCGACGTCGAGGAAGCCTGCTCGCTCGCCCGCCCACCGTCCGCGGTCTCGCGCCAAACACTGCCGGACTGCCGGCCCTCACTGATACACTATCGACGTCGCCCACCTCTAAAAAATCTCGGAACATTCTCACGAGCGCACTCATGCAAACGCAATGGACTACGCCAAATACGCCTCGGGACACGATTCGCAGCCGGCGCAAACCTTCAGTCACGATTGCTTTATTATGCATTCTTTTGCGTAACGCACTACGACCTAGCGCCTCTAATCCACTATCTATAGAGATTATGGGTCACATGAAGCTCATTCGTTATGTATATATTCTTTGCTGATATGAGGTGTTTAAAGACAAACAGATCGTTTCACGCGGACACAGCTTGTTTTAAAACTTCTCACGCTTTTGTTACCTAATTTAGATAGCGTTTTAACACCTGTGTGTTTGCGTTCTGTTAGTTTATTGTTCTCGTTTATCTTACTATCAGGAAAGTAGAGTAATTAATGTGTGTAGGTTCTTACATTATTCTCAATTTTCTTAGATGTACATGTATCCTAGGATATTGACTGCCAGCACTAGACTTGTGCACGCAGTTTGAGCTAAAGGTTGTAAACCCAGGACTCGAACATTACCATCGTCGAGCCTACGCGCTCCGCTGCGCTATTCATCAACACGTGGTTAATGATGCTCAGGCGCAACAACATGCATACCAAATTGCACGCACCTCTGATCACCGCATTACCTATTGCGTGCGAATGCTACTGATGCGAAACGAACATCTATAAAGTCATCATCAACTTTATAAACTTGAACCACAGCTCTTGTCATCAGACCGAGCACTCTGAACAAGCATAAAGCGAAACTTATCCGCAAATTATCCGTGAAGATATTGTCAAGTTCGAAGAGTTGTATTTCGTGGATGGCCGCTGCCTCACCGCGACTTCCATGTTTTCGGCAACCGCAGACGCGCTTCTTTGGCGTGATTTTATTGCATTTCTTGTGCACAATATAAAGCAATAAAATTACGACAGTCGTAATAAGTTTTACGCGGTTTTTACATTTCTCAAAAATTGGAAAGTGAGACGGGGAATTGTCGCATTTTTTTTTCCGTCAATTTCGCGGTGAGTTGCGTTTGCGTCCGTTTCACGGTGTTATTCTTTTTTGATTGTTATGTACTGTACCTACTGATACGAATATTACATATTACGATGATAGAGTTGGTTGCTTTCGACGGATTTTATTGCGGGTGTATTTGGTGCCGTAAGCAGTTATTTCGTCTGACCAGCGATTATCTTTGCAAGTTAATTACAATTGAATTAATTTTAATCGTTAAGCAATAGCGAAGTAAACATAACCGTTGATCATTTGTCCGCTTCCTTGTCGGTAAAAATATTTTTATAATGTTGTTGGTCGTGAATGCGGAAGGCAATGCATTTAAGTCGAATGCACGAGCATATCGCTCCAAGGAATGTGACGAATGTGTCCCTCAGTCCTTCAAGATTGTTCGCCTCAAGCCCTCAAGGGAGGAATGACGGCGCGACTCACGACTGCCCAAATCGTGCGCACACGCATCCCGCCGTGACATCGCCCTGCCTTTGTTAGCCTCAACAACAATGTATTTGGTATACCTTTACGATGATACTCAATACTTCACACATTCCTGAAATATCTTAGGGCTTAAAAAAGAAATAAGAACTCACGATTAAGGGTTGGAAGAAGCCTTGGTAACGAAATGGTCACTTTAGTGGGTTAACTTTTAAACCGGCACGCTCACGACCATCTATTAGTTTAAGCATATTATTATCGAGATCATTATCGCAAAGTTATTATGTCCGTTCACAAACTATTCTTTGTAACGCCCACAACTATTAAACATTATCATTATGAAGTTTGATATCATCACAGATAAAGCCGTAAAAATAAACGTAAAACCGAGGCACTCGTATGGGATTTTTGACTAGCATCGGATTATATTTAGTAAATTCTAAGAAGTGTGCGAAACTCACAAGTCTTTGTTCCAGAATCTGTCGGAACTGGTAGGTAGGAAGGATGGAATTAAGGGTAAGTGTAGGCAACCGATAATTGCACCGTGAGAACGCGCCTCGATGCGCCCGCGCAGCATCGCCGACAGCACAAAAGTGTTGCCGTTTTGTGTTTTGGTGGTTTAGCAGTGAAAGTAAATCCAACTCATTATACGAGAGCGAGCCTCTACTACATAACAGGTGACGTAGCATGATGATGATGTAGGTAGAGTATCGTAAAATATTGTTACGTTGCGGTTAAATTTAATTTATGGTTGTGCTCGGTTTTGGGAATATTCTCCAATTGTTTTTAAATATAAAATTATAAATATGATCCAATATATGATCTGTGCTTTAATAATGAAATACTGTAAATAGATGTTGCCCTTCCCGACCCTAGACCTAAATTATCATTAAATAATTATTAGGCTTATAATTCCTATGCCGACCTTACTTCCCTTATGGATCCACAGAACGCTGCACGCAGCAATCGGCCAAAAGGCAAAATTGCCCAGCGCATTACGTTCGGAACACGCCGCGGCGCGTATAACATAGTGCTCTACAATCATCATAACTTGAACCCTGAAGAATTGATGGTCAAAGGGAAATAAAAAGCAGGGCGAGATATTTCACGGGTCAACGTTGAATTGCAGAGCATACTGTAGGATACGAATAGTTAGTAAAATGTTACGGGTGCCGGCACGAATAACTCATTCAATCACCTTGTAATGTTGGGGTGAATGATCTTAGATCTTTCAGGAATCTGCGTAGCTATTTAAAAATAATCCTTAATGTCCCAGAGTGCAAGCATGCAAAGTGTTGGTACATAGAATAACGATAGTAATCGTTCTAGTCTAGTGAACTTTTTTTGTACGTTTTTTTCAACGGAGCAAACATAAGCGAGTGTTCATTAGCCCTTTAAGGTGAGATATCCTCATTAAGAGCGCAAAAAATATAATGTTTTGAAATTACGGACACCCATATTTAAATAACGGGTTCCACAAGCTTACATAGTAGAAAGTGACGTTATGGCTGCGTAAATTCACTCTGATTTGTGTTTTCACGTTTATAATAATATTGATGCGTTCGATCGACAATAGAAAGCGAAATTTAATGGTGGAGGTTAGTGGAACGGCATTGTAGAGTGTGTGAGTGTGGCGAATAGCAAATCACAACATTAGGGTTGACTGCGACCATAGGACCATTCGCTACGGACATCGGACAGGGTCTGTAATGTGACGTGTTGTCACTTGTCGTAGATGTTGAAAGTAAATTGTGGTATTCTATGTATTCTATACATAATGTAATCGCGCCTATAATTTCTTACGGGTCAGGCAGAGCATCTACGCATTAATAAAAGCTATTATTACCACGTCTCCCACCTATCTCTGCGATTACTTACTGTTTTTATCTCATCACATCACAACACAATATACCTACTGCTGATTTTAATATGCATTTCTTAAAAGTTTATAATTATTACATCTGTGAAAAGCATCGGAGGTATCATTAACAATTCGACGTAGAGTCGGTATCACGAAGCGATCATCACAGAGCGGCTGGCGGCTGCTTTCCGCACCGCACGCAGGATTCCGCCTCGATCCTCTGGCATTCGGGAAACCGATTAAAATTTCACAAAAAAGAGCTCTACGTACAATAATTTAAGGTCAAGAAGGAGCGTGATCTCGGCTCGGTGGATAAAAATTATTTATTTGCGTGGGGCGCGGCAATTAGGGGGGCGGTACGCGTCTGCGCGCGCGACCTCTCGACCCTCGGCCTGCGCCCGCGCCGCCCGCCATCCACACCCGCGCCCTGTCACGGCCCGCAGTGACGGCCCAACAAAGAATTTCGAAATTGCATCGCCATAACTCTCGCACACGATATTTTGCCAACATTCGGAAAAATCTTAAATTATGGTCACAAGTAGGCTATTTCGAATCAGTTTTGGCTGCCGCCGCCGGCGACCGGCAACCAACTTTTCAATGTCAGTTTCTGATAGTGGTTACTGGGGTCTGATTTTGGGAGTCAGAGGTTCGTAGAGAACGTACTTCTTTGTTTTAAAATTCGGCTTCGAGAGTAATTACGTGAATGATTATGCATTTTGTTTAGCAATGGTCACTTCTATTATAATTCTCTAGATGCAATTACCGATACATCAGGTATCGACATGCGCACGCGCGGTCCCGGTCGCAGTCGCACGCAAGCCGACACCGCGCCGACGAAATGTGGGCGGGTGGGGCAGAAATTAACCCGCACTAGTATCTGATCCTATAAACAGCCTTGGTGCTCCTTTTGTCGGCCGGCCAGCTATTGAGGATGATTAATTTACGTGATACATGGCTATTGGCCGGCCTGTAATGGGGCGCATGTCAGATTCTGAGTTCCTTTGCGGGATAACATGCAATCTTTTAGCTTAGACGCTATCCCATAATGTAGAGTCTGACCTGATGTATGTTCCATGTCTATACGCATTACCCTGTTACCAAAACATAGAGCAAACGTGAGTGCTTAGATGGGAAAATGCGTGATCTTAAGTCAGAATATCTGTGCGTTTTGTTACGCTAGGGTAGGAATGTTACTTTGTTTTGCTCTGGCGACGACGACTTCATAATTTCGAATACTTACATTCCCATGTGGGTGGTGAGTTGAAGTAACGGTTATCCATAACATAGTATACGTGTATTGGATAATATCTCGGATTTCTGAGCCGACATTCTGCCATTTTTAGTGCGTAAGATTGTTAAAACGAGCTTACATTACAAAACAACACATCTAAGTGTATCTATCCCAAGTACCCAGGTACATATTCTTGTTTATATCTCGTAGAATAAGAGACGCAAATGTCTAGGCCTAAATACGCGTAAGTAACCTAGGAAGTAGGAATTCTAGATTCTTGATACAGCGCAAGTCTTCGCATATTAGCTACATTATTGTGTAAAGTAAGACCCCATTACATGTGCATGTTTCTTGTTAAGTAGGTACTCAAATGCATTTATCTTGAAAGTCATCTTAACTCCTATAAGGTCAACATATTTTATCGGTTTGTTTTGCTAACAACATTTACATCTACTTGCTTATATAATTGCTAGTCAATTTTTTCTCGCGAGAAGATAATAGAAATTCGCGGGAACAGATGACATTGTAATTTCAATTAGCTCCCTTTAACTAGGAAGGTAGAAAGAAACTTTAGGAAGGTATACTTTCATGCAATCTTGTACTATCAGTGCGAAATCTAATTTGCAAGCCAGTGCTTAAAAACAAGATCAGGTTTGACTTACTCTCTTTGAACTTCTTCATTATCCGTTTCATGGCGCGATGACGCCGGGGTTTTTGAGGGTTATGGGTACTAAATTTAGTTATGTAAGTCAAGGGTTGTGAACCGTAGACCGGCAGGTGCTCGCCGGCACGCGCACAAGCTGCAAATGTACCTGGAGCGTGCCACACCGGCCGCGTCACGCTCCGCTGCGGGACAGTAGCGTCACGGGGTTACTAAACTCATCGGTAAGCTCTGCATCTTAACAATACAACACACACGGTTGACTCAACCTCTAATCACCCGCCGTTGCCTTTTTGGGTGTGCGGTTTTTTAGGCATGTTTCAGGAAAGGTTTTGTTGATTTGCTGTGGTGAATCTGTCACCAATAAAGATAGTGGTTATCTGTCCAAATAGAAATTACATAAAATCAAAGATTACGAGGTAGGCAGTAGTAAAAGCCATTAACTTTTCTATTTTTCAAAGTAAATTGCTTTTGTCTCGGGGTCTCTTACTCTCTAGGGAAAAGTTCACAAGTTTAGGTTCACGGGGTAGAAAAAAAAATGTGTATGTTATGTAGGTCCTCGGAGAAATAACCAGATTTCACCCAGGTTTTGTTTAAAGCTGGTTGTATCTGAGCTTGACAAGCAGCAAGCGGAAGTACGCTCGGCAAAGCATAACGTCTAACTGCTAAAGTGCGATATGCTCCGTAGTGTATTAAATAAGTATAAACTATAGAGCCCTTTAGCCCCTTTTTTCTTTATGTTGCTCCGAAATGTTTTATGCAACATTATTCGTACCGTTTACTAAGTTTTATTTTTAGGTAACTCATCCTTTTTTAGGGTTCCGTAGCCAACTAGGAACCCTTATAGTTTCGCCATGTCCGTCCGTCTGTGCGTCTGGGTGTCGTAAAAGGCGACTAAGGGATTAATCCAGGGAATGGGCAGCAGCGTTCCCTGTGAATGGAAAACTTCTAGGTACTGCGCTCACCAACCCGCCTGCCAAGCGTGGTGAGTATGGCATATACCCCCAAATTTGGGGAGGCCCATGTCCAGCAGTGGACTGTTGTGGCTGATGATGATGATGTCCGTCTGTATGCCGTGCCCCTGTGAAAACCTCAGTTTTTCACCTATTAACTTGAAATTTGGTATGAAGATAGATTATAATGACGCAAATCTAGAAATGTAAAAAACAATTCAAAAATATTATTTTTGGACCCCCTCCCATACAAGTGAAAGGGGGGCAATTTTTTTAAAAAAATTTAGTATATTGAGTAGGGTATCGTTAGACAGGTCTTTCAAAATAAAATGGAGGTTTCTTTGAAAAAAAAAGTCTAAAAAATTTCTGTCTCGAGATATTTGCATTCAAAGTTGCAGTATTTGTCACAAATTTGTTTCAGTCATATCTTCAATAAAAAATATGGAATATAGCTCTTTAGTTGTAGTAGTTTTGAAGATAATAACGCGAAACATAACATAAACATACATAAATCACGCCTTTATCCCTAGCCAAACAAAGATCGTTCCGCCACGTCTGACTAGTTTTGAGGGTTGCTTAAGATATATCTGTATATTGCTGTAGTGACAGGTTGTCAGCCCATCGCCTAAATTACAATATACTGAAACCCTCGAATCCCTTAGCTGATTTTTACAGCATGAGTCCGAGTAGTGATTTGCCCCCCCTTGCATAAAGCCGAGTAGTGATTTGCACCCACCTGGCCCAAAACAAGCATGGAAGTTTGCGAAAGATTTAGGAAAAACCGTTTCAACAAAAACTACTTAATCTGTAAAGGTGGAATGATCCTTATTAGCTTTTGTATGAGCTTGAAATCAAATTTTGAAGATATGTAATTATGTTGTTATAAGTAAACATATAAGGCTACGGAATCCTACATATGGGCGTGTCCGACACGCTCTTAGCCAATTTTTTTATCGTTATGTTGCGATAATAACCTCTTTTGTAAAAAAGACAAATTATTTTATTCGATATTTTTGACATGTTGTGATAATGACACTATTAACTTCAATGTTGTTATTGTGTAAATTATTCTTAGAAATACCCATTATAATTTGATTTTCAATCAAAACTTATTTATCAAGATGACAGAGGAAACAGAAAAACCTCCTGAACTTGATGCAGTAAAGGAACCTCCAGCAGAGCATGAGGCCTCTCCTTCCCATACATCAGCAGCAATAGGAGCAACACCATCAGCGGCAGTAGGAGCGACATCAGCAGCAGCAGTAGCAGCTACGTCAGCGTCAGCATTAGCAGCAACATCAGCTGCAGCAGTAGCAGCAACATCCGCAGCAGCAGATGGGTCAGCACAAGAGTTGCTGCCACTAAAAGAAGTTCCTTCCCAGCGGGCCAGCGTAGCCTCTGTACCTAGGTCTAGAGGAGTATCTTTCTGCTTCATGAGCAATCGACAAAAATATCGCGTTATCGATGAAAGCGGTCAAGACCTTACACCTGATGATATCGTAGATCCTGACTACGTGACTATGGAACACACTTTCACGCATGCGGCCTTCGAAACGAGACAACGCCGTAAGAGCGAAATTGGGTTGAAAGCGGGCAAATCGGGCGATTTGGGGATGAAAGTGTTTGCCACCACTATAGACCTTGACGACATTTGTATCGATCACACAATCGACACGGAAGTTGGGTATCCACCGGAGGGTGATATTTATACCGCTCCGTCCGCGTTTTATTTACCAAAAGATATGCCGCTTACTAAGCATCCGCCGGAAATATTTGTTACACTGAAAGAAACGGAAACCATTCACTTGTTTTCACATCCAACCTATTCGTACGACAAGGCAACTAGCGATGGAGCTGCAGTTGAAGAGGAAAATGAATTTTATACCTACATTACTGTCGGTAAAGGTAGAAATAGAAAAATGGTTCACCAGGAAACCCAAACAAGATTGAAAGTATCTCAGACCCGTCACTCTGTGGCAATAAGACCAAAGAAAAAAAATGCAGAAACTTTTGCATCGGTATGGGACATGCTAGACACCTACGCGCAAATCGCTTTGGAAGCGGAAGAGGAATCAGATGATGAAATGGTCATGTATCAGTCTGCTCCGCGTCATTTGCTACGTAAAAAACGTCTCAAGAAAAAAGAAAAAACTAAAATTGAGACGTGGGAGCAAGTATCAGAGCTTCCTCAATTTTATAACGCGGCAGTTCTTTGTGAACGTGTTCTTGCATCAAAAGATTACGCTGAAGCTCAAAAGACGTTCCGGGGGCTCGTTAAATACGACCCCCTAGCCTCGGATTTGTTGTATATTTACACCATGAAGTCTCTATGGGTATTTGAATGCAGCGAAACTTTAAACAGACCAATCACCGGAATATCCTTCAATCCTAAAAATCCGGAGATCCTAGCAGTAGCCCACGGCAAATTCGCTTATGCAGACAAAATCAGTGGTATCGTAGCAATATGGTGCACGAAAAATCCTAGTACAACAGAGCGCTTGTACCGGTTTGAAACCGCGGTCACCGCTGTGGCTTTTTCTCGCCAGAAACCCAACTGGCTTGCAGTCACATTCGCAAATGGAGATGTATGTATATTAGATATCATCTCATATACCATTAAAATTGTTGCCAAAAGTAAACGCGACACTAATCCAAGTTTTGAAGCAATTTGGAACGCAAACTGGGTTGCCCAGGAAGGTGGTCAGGAGTATGTTATGACAGCAGGACAAGACGGACGGATCAGTAGGTTTACAAGTACGAAAACTCATGACTTCATATGCACACCGATGATGCGTATATGCGCTGTGGAAGGCAAAATGAAAGGATTGGAGACACCTAAACCCTGTCTTAGGGCAGACGTGCCAATAACAAGATATCCTGCTGCATTGTGTCTCAGATGGCATCCAAATATCAACCACATATACTACGTAGGAACTGATGAGGGTTGTATCCACAAATGCTCAACTCATTATCTGAATCAACATATGGACGTGTATAAAGCTCACGGAGGTCCCATATACAACATGATTTTTTCTCCTTTCATGTCTCAGTTAATGGTAACTTGTGGAGCAGATAACGCTATTCGAATTTGGATAGAGGGAATGGACGACGTGATAATGACACTGAATTGCCCAGCAGCGGTGTATGATGTCGCATTCTGTCCAATAAATTCAACAATTCTCATTGCGGCTAGTGGTAATGTGTTGTCAGTTTGGGACCTTCGTAGGAAAACTCACATGCCTTGTACAGAGTATACATTTCCAAGCCACGTTATACTTACGTATGTGAAGTTTTCCGCATGTGGGCACAACTTGTTTGTCGGTGATACCACAGGGCGCGTTTACACTTTCCATTTGGAAGACACGCCGATCCCGCCGTACTACCAGCGGAAGATGCTGGACAATGCGATAAAAACCTCCCTATGTACACGTCCTGCTCTTCTTATGCAGTTAGAAAAACTAGAAAGATTCCGTAAAAAGTATGCACGGAAGCACTAATCAATCTTAGGATTACTTGCCCGAAGTTCAGATCTACATTGTAATGGAGATTTCAGTTGAGAATGAAGTTCTCGCCATTTCAGCTTTGTTAATTTTTATAAATATTTCATTTTGTTATAATTTTAGCTTTGCGCCAGACGATTAATCAAAGATCATTTATGATAATACTATTATGTTATGTATCATAGAACCAATCATATTATTATTTGTTTCTATATGGAATTATTTGCATGAAAGGTAAGGTCTTGAGAATTTATTGACCAAAAACTTTCTACTATGATATTCCTAAAATTTTATTTTTGCGTCAAAATAAAATCCCTTTAGATAAGAATTTATCTTAGACTCTGCAACCACCTCAACTCACAGAAAAAATTAACCATAAAACTTTATTGCTTTATTGGATGTAAAAAAAAAAGTACTGCGTTCCTTTAAATGTAATAGGAATATAAATTAATTTACTTGTATTTTTTAAGAACGTTACTTCAATATGAGTGCGGCTTATTGAATGAATTTGATTTATAATAACATGTAATCGAAAAGGAAGGAAATTATAACAAAGTAAAACAATGGTGAATCATAACTAAGTAGTTCATTTTCAACGTAGTATATGTGCGCAAACAGTACCATTTTAGGGTTTACCTGTTTAGGAGATACCACAAATGACATAATTTATATTCCCCAATACATTGCATATCGATTGGAATTGGAAGCAGTAGGTACGAACATGAGTTTGCAATACTTGACAATTTGGTTGCATATAGCAATGTGCCGTCCCCGGGAATGTTCTGGGAATTCTGAATACTTTTGCTATATATTCCCGGGAATTTCCTGGGAATATAGGGGAATATTCCCGGGGACGGCACATTGCTAGTTGCATATCAACAAACCTCTGAATTAGGATTTAAAGTTTTAGATGAAGATTATACCAACTCCATTAATTCACTTCTAAAAAATCTCTACATCCGTTTTCACACGCGTTTTTAAAAATAAAATAGCGTAAATAAAATATTGAACTTATATTTATATTATGGTACTTATCACTATTTATTACAAGATGATATTTTAAAATATCTAAAGAATATAATAAATAAAATATACTAGTATGTACAAAACAAGCTTCTCGAATACAGATTGTAACTAACTAGCACATTATAAAATTGTAAATAAATAAAGGTGAATATAATTTAATAGGGTGAATATAATTTGCATTATCTCATGACTAGTTTTTTGAGAGCATTTGAAACTGGTATTCTTTCTTCAGCTCTTTTAGGTTCGCCTCTAGCATTGCAACCTGAAATAACAAAAAATACCTATATAATCCAACTATGTATAATGAGATGACTAACGACTCGTGGAGAGATCGGAGATGGGCCTTTGCCTAGCAGTGGGACACTAATGGCTAGACAAGACAAGAATAACAAGGAAGGCAGACCATCAAAGACATTTTGAGGGGCGCTTTCGTCACGTCTGACTAATATTGAGGGTAATTTCAGAAAGTGTCAAGTGCGTCTCCAATTCCGGTAATTAACTTGACTTTGAAACAAACAATGCGCGCTTTGAATAATTGGCAAACTTAAACAACTTTAAGAACATTGTCCTTTAGTGTAGTAGGTGTTTTAGGTTATCAGGCTGACCTCCTTGGGCGGACCGTTTGTTGCCACATGGTTGCCACTGTTCGGTAAAAAAAAACTTGTTCCCCTAAAAAAGTAAAACTTGTACGTACCTCTTCAAACCTAAGCTCCTTCCTGGCGTCCTTGATGTACCCCCTGATGATGTTCATTTGTTCGAGCAGCGGGTTGTCGTCGTCGTGCTGGCTGGAGCCCGCGCGCGCTACTGAACCTCCCGGCGATAGTTCCTCCCTGACGTCGAAACATCATGGAATTATTATACCGGGTGTAAGGAACATCGTACCGCAAACTGATAGAGGTTCCTATGGGTTGCTCAGTCAACAAAATTTAATAACTTTCACCAGGAAATTCTTTCAAGAAATGTTTTTTTTTTTCCCATACTAATTGTTTGATTGGAGTGCTATTTTGTATGTGAAAGTAAAAAGAATCATTTCCTGAATCAGTTTGTGGTACGCTGAAAAAAATATCCATATGCGGGCAATGAACTGTAACTCTTGGGACTAGCGCGACGCTACAGGTCATTGCCCTCGGTCCTAGTGTCCAGAAAAAGATGTAAGGTGTTAATCGGTTACCTATAAGATCGCTGGGCTTCCATTCGCTCTCTTTCCAACTGTATCTGCCGCTGAGCGCGCTCGTATCTTTGCCGCCGAACTTCTTCTATTTGCGCTTCTGTTGGTAGCTTCCTTAGTGATAGAAGATCTTCCTGTAACAATAAACAGAAAGATAAGGAAAGGTATTAATTTGTCGTTTTGACGCAGACATTAGTATCTACAAAGTGTACATATACATTTACATACAATCACGCCGTATCCCTAAAGGGGTAGTCAGAGCATCAACGACCTAAACAAAGCCGATCCGCCACATCTGACAAGTTTTGAGGGTTATTTCAGATAGATCTGGTAATATTGCTACAGTGATAGGTTGTCAGCCCATCGCCTACTTTACAATGCATTGAGACCTTTGAATCCCATTGCTAGTGTAACAATTTGCTGGGAAGAAGACTGAACTGGTACATTCTGTTAAATCCTTTTTAAAATGTAGCCATGAATGCAATAAATGATTGATTGATAGATTGATTGTGATACCTTAATGAAATGTGCAGCTGCCTGTCTGATAGCGTTTTGAAGCTTGGCCTGCCTAGTTCCAGGTTCAACTGGGAATGCCCAGATCTGCTTGCTCAGGAGGTCAATGCCCTCTGCCAGCTTGCCTATGCGGCCGCGCATCGCGTTCACGTCTGACAGATTGTAGGTGCTTTCGCCGTCGAAAAGACTTTGACACATCTGGAAAAAGAGTAAGTACTTTTGAAATTAATGTTCAAAAGGGTGTTTATTTTTAAATTATAATTTAACACTGTACATATAATATACTTTTGAAATTTAATTCAAATGCACAGACACAGAGAAAATATAGAGTGGAAGACTAGAGTTCTAGGCTAGACTGTTTCTGTTTTCATTGCTGCAAGTTTTGCTTTTATAATAAAAATTATTTGTAGTTTCCATACAAAGCTCCTTATAAATACAGTTTCTTGCCAGCCTTTCAGACTACTTATGAATTTGATCTTCAACTATCATATTACCTTCTCATACATTTCAACAGCTGGGGTAGCCTGGTCCATCAGGCTTCTCATTTGCTCATAAGCTGTCACCAAAACAGTCTTTGCATTTCTACTCTCCTGCACTTGCTTTCGTAACTCGATGAGGTTGAAACAATGTTCACAAAGTCTTAGACCAGTTTTCTCTGTTACTTCTTGGTCAGGTTTAGCAGATGCTTGAGGTGCTGATGGGTCTACAATTGATTCTGAAAAGGTAACAAGTGAAAAAGGTTTTTCTTATGCCAGATCATGTACAATTTAATTGGAGTCATTTGGAGTACAAATCAATTCGACTAACAAAACCTTATATTGAGGTATCTGAGAGAAAGTATGTAATTTACTTGAACAACATTGATCAATAAAAATAAAAATGAAGTTATCTGTCTGAATATTGTTTTCCACCATGAGATTGTTTACATTACATACCTACCTATTTAGATAGGGATAATTAATAAATACATTGATACATTGCTTCATTATAAAACTAGATAAGAACACCTTGTGATAAGAGTAGGATTTGCAGCAAACTTTAAAGTGTGAACCTACCCATGACACTGAACAACTTTCCCCAAAGAATATAGGTCGAAATATGAAAAAAGAATTTGGCCCTTCCACACAAAATCACTCAAGCTACTGATACCATTTGTAAGGGAGGCCCTTTTTTATACGTCGACCTCTGTTCAGTTTCATCGGAAAGTTCTGTTTCATGGGTAGGTTCACACCCTAAAGTCTGGTTTGCTATTTTTTTTAGCTGTTTCCCCTTTAGCTGGATCAATTTCATAAAGAATACTACTTACTAGCTATATTTATGTCTAAGAAGAGGGAGCAATCATGGCAGAGAATAGATCCACAGAGTCTACAGTGATGTTTTCTCCTTGTAAGGTTAAATGCTCTCGCACAATTTGGACATAGTTTTACTGATGAACCATCCAGCCAAGGGACAACCTGGAAGATAATGAAATTCATAAGTAAATTTTAAAGAATATTATTGCACATTGATTAAACATTTTGCATAGAGTAAGGGCAATGCATATAGTGAAGCTATAAGTTTGTATCAGACACATAATTTCCTTGAGTTGTTATTGTTAGAATAGAATAGAAATAATTTTTACAATAAGTAAGACAGAAGATGATACATACTTCTTGTTCATGTTGCTTCCGCAAGCTCTGTTCAGTAGGCATATTACAAACTAATTTATCCAGCCTGATTAGCAGCTTATTCGTTTCCGTAGCATAACGCTCAAGCCGCGCAGACCTCACACCCTTGAAATAATCGGATGAACTCCTCGATACACCTACTACTTGTGGCTCTGCAGGATAGTAGTTCTGCTCTTGGTAATTGAACTTCAGTGCACGCTCAAACGTCTCAGACAACTCCGCATCATCGTTGTTCAATATAATCTTCTTCGCTTTACCGAATATGTCCTTCAGCGACTTCAAAACATCCTGTTCTTCCTGGTGCTGGCTCTCAAAATGACTCGTAAGTTGCGAAGCTGATTTCAAGTCGGCTTTACAAATTGGACAAAGGAAACCCTCCAAAATTTCTTCGTCGTTAGCAGCTGCCATGGTTTCTGCACAAGTTTTCTAGCGACACATACTAATTAAAGTTAAATTGGATCTAATTTACGTGAAGAGAAAATTAAATACCTACACCTTCGCACCATAGATGATACAGACAATATTAGGGCAATAGATTGGCAACTCCGTTTTCACTTTGATGAAAGAGTCGAAGTAGTAAATTACCTGTGCACTAGATGGCGCGCTAAGGTTTACGTTAAATCCGCTAGGCGGCAGTGGTGTAAATTCTTATAATATTAGTAAAATAGAAACTTTTACTTAGTTACCGCAGTGAAATGAAACCACGAAAACTAACAGTTAAAAAGAGGCAAAGTAATGAACTAGGTGTACCAAGTTACATCATGTTCTTATCCTGTGGATAGATGGCGCTAGACGTGAAGATTTTTATGCCGACACTGGGTTCTATGAGAGATTCATACCCCTGCTTCGCACTTCCCACAACAATTACTAAACGTTTTGATATTGCTTGTCAAAGTTAGGAGCTGTCAAACTTTGCATAAAATATGAGCAATAACAAAACGCATAAACTTTTTTTTTACATTTGGGAATACAAGGGTACGTTCACGGGCGCACGGTTAGCGCAAACTTAGGGGAACTTTTCACTTTGACAGTTGATAAAGCCCCGTTTTGAAGCGCCTGTCAGGGGAAATTTCATCCTGACAGGTGCAAGTGCGTGCATGAACGGGGGTTTACGCGAGCTGTCAGGGGTACGTTCAGAGCCGCTCGATCGATCGAAATTTAACCTGGTTAAAAATTATACTGCCCGTTCAGAGACACCTGTCAGACGAAATTTCGACTAGGTTAATTTTTATCCGGCCCGTTCAGAGGCGCACCGGAAGTGAAGTTTTATCTGACAGCGGCTAAGGTGCACGTTCAGTGCGTCCCACTAGTATAAGATTCGATCGGTATAAATATCGAACTGGGTCGACTGAACGTACCCCAGATTAAAAGTCGCTCTAACGGTTTCCCCTAGGTGCATGCGTGAACGCACTCCAGACATTCTCTTTTTCGCTAGTTCTCAAGCCTGCTACACACTATGCCGCGCGTCACTGTCGGCGGGCCGCCGCCGCCAGTTTCGTTTGAAAGATGGACGGACGGCATAGTGTGAAAATCTGCTTCCCAGTTTGTGAATCGCTTCAAGGAATCGCTTCGCTTTCTTTCCTAGCCCGCCGTTCCGATTCGGAATCGCAGATTTTTATAAGTTTGTGCAATAAATGTATGGTAGTTTAATAAAAATAAACATATTATTACATAATGGATTTCATATATTCTGTAACATTTACAAACAGTTCTTTTAATTCTTCAAGGCTTGTTTTTATTTCGGGCCAATCTTGTTTTTCCGCTGCCCGTATGACCGCTTGGCCGGTGAGGCGAGCCGACGAGAGTTGCTGATCAGCTTGGAGCTTGTCTTTATCTTCCGCTTCTTGTCTCGCCTTTATACTGTAGTCTAGGAGGTTGAGTGCGAGCTCGACGACTCTCTTGCATGTTTCGGGGTTCTCTGACCATTTGCCGTTCTGAAAGGAATAGAATAGTTTATCACATTGGTTTATCATTTCACTTCTCGAATTGCGAATTCGCCCGCAGGTTGAGAAGTTTTACGTTCCTACTGAATTTGGCATTGATCTGGTTTTCGAACGGCGCAAGCATTTTTGAAATCAGTTCAGTAGATATGAATTTTCAAAAATAAGTAAGTGCATTTTTGTTTCTTTCATTTATTACGTAGTAATGTATTAAACAATTAACTTACTTGTGTGTAGCCCCTATAAGCTCTGAGAAGCCTCTGCCCTTTCAACAAATAAGTAGGACTGATGTCTGAATACAACTGCCATATTTCCGGTTTATTTTGATGGATTGATGTTATCCTTCCGAATAGCTCCAGGACACGTTTCCGCAGCCTGTAAAATCAAATCAATCAGTTACAATTACGTTTTGATATTATTAATAATTGGTTAAACAAATATTAGTTATTTATTATTAAAGATAAAATAATGATTTTGTTTTATTATTAGAAATGAGGCGAACGTAACTTTCGTGCGACATCGATGCGTACGCCACGCAGCGTCGCTTCCCGGTTGCAACATATTTAGAAAAGTATCGCGTATTTTGTAAAGTTACGATTTTTTTCCTGTAGAATCGGCTACTTTATGGGTGTTTAATTTTTAGATGCTGTTGAATTACCTAGCAACACTGTTCCCGTCAGCGTCCTTGGCGTCCTGTATAATAGCGCGAGTCAGTAATGTAAGTAGCTCCACATCCTCGTACTTGCCCTGCAGGTCGAGCAGGCGATGCACTCCGCGGAGCACGTCATCGAAGTGCCCCGTGTCCATGCTCACTATTATCACGTTCTCCCACAACTGGAATTAAAAATTAAATGGACTTTTATCTTCTCAACTCTCTTCCTTGACGCAGTTCTCAGTTTCTTACAGTAACACGCTTAATAGAGGAGAATATGCTGTGAGCGTGATTGTCTATGCTCCCATTGTGTTGAACAATCAAACATAAACAATATCAGCTGCCCTACGACGGAGAGCGGAGCAGTAAGCCAAGTGCCCGTATGTAAAAATGCGACTGCAGAATGTAGACATAATGTTGACTATGAAAAGTACAACAAACAATATTGACAATACAGTACGTAACCTCTTGTGGAGTATCTCAGTTTATCTAAAAACTCAAAACAGGTAGAATACAACACAAGTCAAACGGGAGTAGTAAGTAGGTAACAAGTTTACGATTTCGATCGATTCATCGTCTGAAGTACGCTACTATAGAACGCAGACATGCGAGTTATTGACTTTAAAGACCCCCAATTCTAATATCAAAGTAATCAAGAATAATATTGAATTTCTCACCTTCCAGTTATCGTAGTTGAATCTCAGAGCTTCAATGAGCGCTCTATAAGCGCGGTTCTTGTCTCCTTGCTTCACGTACACTTTGGCTAAGTTGTTCCACGCCTCAAAAGTGTTGGGTTGTAGGTAGGTGTAACGCCGGTACGATTTGGCAGACAGCTCCCATTTCTCAGTCTCGAGTGCTGCATATCTGTAAGTTTTATTTTTCAAATTAGGGTTCAGCCAGCGATTCCATTCGGGGCTAAATAAAACCAGTGCAAATGAAGTAATTATTTTCGGTAAAAAAAGCCTGTTTCAGGATCTAACCTACACTTATGTTAAGTAACGCTGAAAAGCAGTGTTTCTCTCTATGGGCAATAATACACTGAGCTTTGACCCTCTGCATCGCTTCAGCACACATGCAACTGAATGTGTAATTAAGTTATTAAGTTTTTCATGTTTTAGTCTTTTCCTTGTTTTTACTTCTTGTTACATGTGTGATGATTATGGATGCAATAAAATAAACCTTTTATCTATCTATCTAAGTATCATCCCGATCCGTCCAGAGGACATTCAGCACAGAATAATATTGATAGGATTAATCTCAGTAAAAGAAAAAAAAGAAACATAAAGAACAGCACTAAGTATATACAAGGGCATTGTACTTTGTAGATTTTGTGGTTCCCCATCCAACTCAGACATTTTTTAAAATTAAATATGAGGAATGTAAATACTTACGCCATCCTTAACCATACACTCTCTTGAATGGAGTTGATTTCGACTGACTTCTCAAAGTGAGGAATGCACTCTTCATACTTCTTGTGGTCAAACAGGAAGTTGCCCCAATGCCTCTGCGCTCTGCTGCTCTTGTGATTCGAGAAGTCCCATGCTTTCTCATAACAAGACACGTCATCTGTAAGAGAACGACATAGATAATTATGTTATTATTGAAGTAAATAAATTCTTCTGGAAAAAAAAGCTTTCCACATAAACAAATAAATAAAAAAATATAAACTTTTACCTGTAGCATCTCCAAGAAGGCAATACAGTTTTACAGACGGCGCTATGTCTATTTGTTGCTGTATTATTTCAGCCGCCTGTAATTAAATAAAATTATCAAATTATAATGATGCTAGGCTAGACCAAGGAGTGTTAGACACATAAAGGATTACGATAAAAAAAACAAAGAATATATCTCTTTTCCAGGGTATTCAATAAGTCAGTACCATGAGCTGACAGTTTCGGTATAATTTCCTAGCTTGACAGGCGATTTTGTGTTTAATTTATTCACATTTTATAAGCATGCATTTCACAAAACTGAATCTTGTGCTAGGCACCAAGAAGGTTGTAGACCAGACACCCGTATCAAGTTTGGATAGCTTAGATACCTTGTGCCGCAGCTGCAAGCAGGTGTAGCAGACGATGACGTCCTCCCACAGCTGCAGAGCCTCGTAGTGCTCGAGCGCCGCCTTCACCAGCCCCAGGCTCAGGTACAAGTCTGCCAGCTGCTGACGCCATGTCCAAGCTGGTTGCAGACCAGACGCCCATAGGTAGGAAAGCCTGAATGACAAGAATACGAAAAATTCATCACAACATACCCGGTGACAAAAAAAATTCTGACTAAACTTTAGGGAGTGGAGTGAACTATGAAACTGAACAACTTTTTCCAAGAAACATAGGTCAAAATATGAAAAAAAAAGCCCTCAATGCTGAAAATTTATGAGCTCATGGTAAGAACCATGTAAGAACACTCATAACAAACTCCTCTCAGATAAAAGCAGAGCATGTAAATTTCCACAGCTGAATAAATACTATAGAAAGGGAACATAACATGATTTCCTACCTGCTAGTTGGAGCAACACCAGTTTTATCATTGACAATAGCCTCACACTGCAGCATGGCTCTCTCCACAGTTCGCTTATGGCTTGCCTCCAGCTTGCATCTTATCAACAGAGCTGCTACTCTGGAAGACCATGGGCCTTTCTTCTGGGTAAGAATGGCTTCAATGTACGGTTGCAGCTCTTCTGTGGCTAAGTCATCTTTAGGCTGAGACTTTTGAAGATATTGACTGAAACCAATTTCAAAATATTACCATATTTCTCCTCATCAGCACAGCACAATACCTATTACAAATGTACAAAGAAATATCTTTTAGAAAATGTACTTCGAACTATGAGGTCCTTTCTTTAACCTAAAAGACAACCAAATCAACCAACACTTACATTGTCAGCAAACAAAGAGTTTGCTCCAAGCTAGGCAGTTCAGCAGTACTGATATTCTCATTGTACTGAATCTTGTTTAGCCTCACATCATCCTGTAGTTCCACATCTGGAGGCAGCTCTGAACCTCCATGGCTTTCCTCTGCAGATGGACGGTTTATGTTGCTGTCCAGTTGACTGGACAATGCTAGCTGGGGTAGAGCATTCTGCTGGAACTTTGTTCTTTTACCCAATATTCCTAGAATTTGGAAGAAGATTCAATAAAGCACACAGGGAAAATATTACTTTCATTCATTCTCATTTCAACTGAAAATAACTACAATAGATTATCTTGGTGAAGGCTATTATTATCCTATTTATGTTTATCTTATACCTAGCTATAATTTTATTTTTGAGTGAGATTTTAATTTTATTTTCTTTACACCTACCTGTTAATTCCATTTTCAACCCTGCTAATTCTCTTCCCTTCAAGAGGTATTCCTCTACTTTCTGCACTCTACCATAGACCAAGTAAGCCTGTGCTATCTCCAAACAGAGTAATAAACTTAGCCTTGGTTTAGCTTGGAGATTTTGTAATTCATTTGTCAGTTTTGCCATGATGAGCTCTAAATCTGAATAGAGTGATGCACTTGTGTCTTCTAATGCCCTTTGATGAGCTACTTTGCTTCTGAAATGCCACCAGAGGTGCACCTAAAGTTAGAAAACAAATATAATTATAAATATTTTATTTTCAATTCATTAGGTATACCATGGTAAAATAAAATTAATTAATGTTAAACTTACCAAACTTTGTTTCAGTGAGTAAAGAGCATTGAAGATTTGAGATGAAAAGTACAATAATTCTGGGTACAGAATGTTTATATAAATCGGTTCAGAGTCTCGTTCTAACTTAGAATGCACATCTACATTGCACGGCCATTCTGTACCAAGGTAATTTGATAAATCAAGTTTTTCAGAGTGTGGGTTCCAGTTTCGGTCACAGAATGTTAACAATGCGGTGATAGCTATATGGCGAATTGATTCTAGTTTATTATTCTCATCAGCGTACTTTTTTAACAGATCCAGCAGAGCTTCTGTTTCTAAAGTTGTATCTAATAACTCTTTACAAATATCCCTGTTTTCTATGGTCCAATGACCTGACCACAACTTATTGACGGCGTCATTATCTGGAAAATATAGTGTGAATTACGGAAACTTACTTAATTCTCAAGTTTACATATAAATAAATGAATTAAACACATAAACCTAAAAATATTACCTGTATTGCAAAATTGGTCATCATAGTTGCATAAATACAAAATGTCTGTATCTGATAACATTGTAACTGCTTAAATCTATATTATATACAAGTTAAGCTGAACTTTTCAAGTCAATTATGTATAAAAATTAAGAAAAACGTGAATTAGATATTTATAACCTCAAAAAAGTTTAACGTTTTAAATTTTTTTTTTCACTAGGAATATAGTTATTTTATTCAAATTAAAACCATAGACTATTGTTGATTTTTCTTTCGTCCCTCTTTTTCGGTGTTCGCCCCACGTTCGCCCATTATCACAACTCTAGTAGATGTCAAATATTTTGACATGACATTTATTATAACCCAAAGATAATATAAATACACTACGTTTTATTATAACCTCAGAATAGTGTTGTGAAGCTTTTCACATATTTATCTCTTACAAATATTCTTCTAGTTTTTAACAAACAACTTTGTAATAATTTTAATCTTAACTAGATAATGCTGTCTCGGTCGATTCGTCTGTCGCTGGGTGAGTTTTAAATCAAATACAGATTACACTTGCTGCATTGGTTTCATAATCATAATAACTTTATTCTTAATTTTATAATTATAGATTTTCTCCGGCCAGACGGTATTCAACTCACATCTATTGCTGGGATAAAATACTTTCCACCACCAAAAAATTATGATGGTAAGTGACTAGCATCTTCAAGAAAAATTATTATGTGCATGCACTTGGAAAACAATTATTATTAAAAACAACCTTTTACAGACATTGAAATACCCGAACGACAAAGGTTGCGTGTGTACGACAAAGTGCCTACTTACCCTGCCAATCTAAAGCCTCCAAAGATGCAGAAACGTCTCCGGTACATGCGGGGACCTGAGCCACTCCACAATTCATTACAGTTGAAGCAATATGGTATTGTTGTAAGTATTGACATTGTAAAGTTAATTAATGCTGTTTCAAATTGTGTAATATGCTCAATGATATTATTATTTTCTAGGCTACTGGAGGAGGTAGAATGAAACATGAACATTTTGAAATGGCTCGTCTGGTCGTAGCTCGAAGGTTAGATCAGAAGAGGATGTTTGCTATCTGGCGTATTGATCCACCCTGGCAGCCAATCACAAAGAAGGGCCAGGGCCAGCGTATGGGTGGTGGTAAAGGCGCCATTGACCATTATGCTACTCCAATCAAAGCTGGCAGAATTATTCTAGAAGTTGGTGGCAAATGTGAATATGCAGAGGTGAGTAGCCTGAAATTTTTATCATGTTTTTTTTGGGATGATTAATGCTTTAAAGGCTAATGCAATATCCATTTGAGTATCCATATAATATGATTTAATTTTAAATCATTAAAATTTAGTTTAGTTATTTAAATAAATACTTCAAATTCTCATTTTATTTTCAGGTTAGAGACATGTTGAGAATAGTGTCTGAAAGGTTGCCATTCAAAGCTGAACCAGTATCTCAGGAGATTATGGAAAAGAAGGCTGCTGATGAGAAGTGGGCAGAAGAGAACAACAAAAACCAGTGGACAATGGAGTACATTATCAAGAACAATATGGGTGGCTGCCATAAGATGTTATCACCATTTGACCATAGGTGGTTTGGAAAATATGTGTAAGTTAATTGTATTAGTGAAATATATTATTTGTAGAGCGTAATTTGATTTTTATCTCCAGTTTATCCTTTTCTTTTTATTATTTTAAAATGCTAAGTAAATATTCGTGAGAGAATGGTTCCCATAGTCTTATGAGAAGGGTTATTTATAAAAGCAGTCTTTTAAAATTGTTTTTTTAAATAGAGGTAGGAAACAGTTTTAAAAATGAAACCAAGATTATCTTTTAATGGTTTATTAAATTTGACATTTTTATGAAAGGATTTCTGTGACAAGCCTCATTTTGCATACATGTATACCTTGTAGCAATAATTATTTATAAACTTCTTTATATATTATGGCAAAAACTCAACAAAAACAAATGTTTACAGTAACAAATACTACAGCATAGATTACTTAGTGTCCTGTGACTTCTCTAGCCCTATCCTAACAACAAAAGCCAAACAACACACTATCATTATTTATATCTTTTCCACATAGGATGGTGCAGGTAACAGCTTACATTTTTAATCTTGAAGACATTACGGAAGAAGATACACATTGAAAGTATTATTTTTCTTTGTATCTTGCCATCCACACCATTCTATGCCCAAAAGATTAAGTTAAATTTTCACATGGTTAACATTACAGTTTCTGATCAGATTTAGAGACAAGGATCAGAAATACAATATTCACAACAAGTTTTCAGTGAAGTCATTTTTGATCTTTTTTCTGATACATGGCCACAATAATACACAAATTACAAGTTCGAAACATTGACTATTTAAGTGTACAATATTGTAACAGACATGAAACAGTTTATTATCTTGTGCATTCTACTATGTCCATATTTTAAGCAACTCTACCACATTTATTTCCTATTTCAGCATTGTCTTCTCCAATACCTATAAATTATATAACGTCATAACAATATTTACAAAGCCTAAGGACCTAACTTACAAGTAAATGCAATTTACATTGTCAATAAATTAATATAGTGTTTACAATATCATACAAGCGCTAGATTTTGTATATGATATGGCTTTTATAAGATTGACCACTCAAATCAATCTCTAGCAGTCGTTTTTATCACAAGTTTATAAAACTATACATTAGTTCTAAAACTTGTAATCGATATCCAGAAATATCTTAGATAAAAATACAGTTGCAACAATTTTGTACAGAATGTTCTTAGAAAATTGTTGCAATCGGCTCTTAAACCAATAGAACTTATGAAATTAACGGTGGTATTACAGGAACGATATCAAGCTGGGAAGCTTTACAAATCCTGATTTTAGAGATTACACTTGAGCAAATATTTAGCTCATTTATAAATTTGACTAGTTCTGTGTCTTATGCTATGATTACTTAATTTTAATTAATTCCCTAAACACTGGCGGTTTGCAGTCTTAACAGCTATTTCACGGATTATGAAACGACTACACAAGTTTTGCATCGAAACATAAAGATCGCGATCTGATTAGGAAGAAATCAAATGTACTCAAATGTTCCTAAATTAAAATATACAACAATAATTTAGATATCAGCTAAGCTAGAATAAGTTAAAAGTGAGGTAGCGTTTTTACCTTCTAGTGGAAAAATATTTACAGATCTAGGAGAAAATGCAAACTTTTGTTATTTGGTTTGGGACTATAATATAGTAACGAAGGCTAAATGCTCGACTTTAAAAGACAGATATACTTTCTTCGAATTAGCCCGTATAGAAGTCGATACTATTACAAATATACAGACACCTCGTGTACAATACATAATATCGTAATCTAGTATAATCATTGACGTTTGAGTATAAACTACATGCACACAGTTTATGCATTAATAAGGTACTTAAATATGTGCAGCTTTGTAGATGACTAGAGTAAATACGTTTAACGATAGTTGGGTACAAAACAGAAACACGTCGTATATTTTTCTTTTTCGATCACTGCAAGGATCCACGTTTAGACATCGATCGTATCGGCGAGGATAATACGTCGACCGCCGACAACAATTCATTCGTACGCTTCGCTCAAATGCTCCAAAAGGAATTTCAGTTGCGTTTGCATGAAATTGTTTTTGTGCGCGATGGAGTCGCAGAGCGCTTGCGTGGGCGCTATGGGCGCTCGGGTGGGCGCTATGGGAGCTCGCGGGGGCGCTGTGGGCGCGTTATTGTTGTGCGCGTCGGCGGTACTATCCGCGCCGGGGGCGGGGTACGCGGCGATCGGCGGCGCTTTGATGATATGCTGATATTTAAACGTTGACAATACCGTCCGGATCTTTGCAATGATCTGCTCTACTCAGGCGTTCGATTCCTGCGAAAAATTTAAAATGCTTCGGTCAGATTCGGATTCTAGAGAAAACTTTACGTGAGACTGAGGTCGCTAGTTTTGTGAGGTTAACTCTACGTTCTACGTTAGTGATCGTTGCCGTCTAGCGTTCTAGGATGAGATGCGGATGGCGTTAGGTTAGAGTTAGGTGAGAAGTGAGACGTGTTAAGGCAAAAGTTAGAATTGAATAGCTGCACGGCTGTGACGAGATGGATATCTTAGATCGAGTGTACTTAGAAACTAGAGCGTCTTAATACTGCTCGGCGTAATAATTTGTATATTCGTATAAAACGTAGGTACCCATATAAAATCTATGCTATCGTTTTAAATGCATCAAAATTTAGGCTCTATCATTCATAAGAGAGTACATCGAATATAATTTATATTTGTGATTTTCGGTGCTTGGTAAAACTCCATTGTTATGTATGTTATATAAAAATATTTGTACTGGTTTCTCAATCATATTTCGTTACCCCAAATCATCAACCCAACAGAAGTATTAGGCATTACTGGTCAGGTCAACGAAATGCATATGAGATTAGTACAAGTGTTTTTAAGTAACATCATCACAAGCACATCAAACATCAAAAATCGAGACAATGAGTGGGTCGCGCCGCGTGACGTCACTCGACACGACACGACACGGCGCGGCACGAGGCGGCGGCAAGCGACAGCAACACTACACTAGAAGCGTGGGACGGGAGCTTATACCTTGAGGTTGTGGAAATAGTGCATGATCTGGTCGTAGTCCATGTGCAGGTCGTCGAGCCCCAGCGCCTCGCCGTTGGGGCCCACGGGCTCCCCGGGGAGGGGGAGGGGGAGGGGATGTCCCTCCCCCGCAGCCCCCCGCGAGTACATCGGGTTGCCCACTATCGTCGCGCGCTTCACCTCCGGCGAACTGCTTCCGGCTACACCACAATAAACACATCAGTATTTGGTAATCGGCAATTTTTACTAGTACATACTAGTACCTAACTATCTAAAATAAAGAGCTAAAGATTTTATAGTACAGTCGGCTCATTTTAGCTTACACGAGTAATTTAGGTATTTTATTCTTTGCAGTGAGTGACTCTTCTGTACCTGTACAATTTAGTATTCTATGCCAATAGCGTCGTATATTTCTTTCATACAATTAGTAAAAATGGGTGCGAAACAGTGATTTGAGGAATTCTCGTTTTTTATCAGCTATTTATCTTAGATAGAGTTATATAAACTATCAAGAAAGTGTTGGTAACGCTCGCTCACCTTTTGTTTGGTTGGTGGTATCGACGAAATCTGCCTTGGCCTCTTTGGACTCTTTGGATCTGTTCTTATGCCTCATCTGAACTTCGGGTAGACCTGTAACAACAAAACATACGAGTTGAAATCTTGAATCAAATACGAGCATTAATATTTTATTAAACGATAGGCCAAGAGTTGGTAAGTGACGATGGCGGACCATTCTCGCCTAGATAATGTCTATTATCATTATCACTCTCGTCTTATAAAGGCTCAGATTATAATGTTCCAGAAATAGATATTGGGTTTCAGCGCGGAGTTTAAAGTTGAGGTGCTTCGTTGAAAACTTACGCTGATTCAAAATTCAAGAGCTATCTTTCTTATACATACCTATTCCTGAGTCGTGCATGTAGTCGGGGCTGGGCGGTTTGGCGAAGGTGCGTCGGCTGTCATCCGTGCCTCTGTTCAACCCGACTATTTCCCTATAATCCTTGTTCTCCATGATCAAGGGTGCATCATTGTCAAACTCGAACAATCTGGCGCAATCCTCCTTGTTGGTGAGCTTCTCTACGGGGTCGTCGAAAGGTTCGCGTTTGTACTCCTTCATGTCTCGGCTTGATACGTATGGGGCGTAGGTCTTGTTTAGATCAATAATTCTGGAAAAGAAATAAATTTAATAATTAGCTTTTGCTAAGGGCTAGTTATCTAAAAACGATGATATTTGTTAAATTTTCTTTCAAGTTGCAAATTATGCTAAAATGCCATACATCAACACCAATATTAGTCAGTTTAGTTAGTTAAATCATCACATCATATACGTCCCCATCGAGGGCGAAGAGCCCAGTACGGATTAGGAGACTTCGCACAGAACCACATAATTTCTCCGTAGGTATTTTTGTAATTTAGATACATACAAATCCTAAAATTAGAAGCAAAGAAATTAAACCTATGTACTTAATAATGTATCTTACCGGTCTGGGCGTCGGGCATTGTCAGGGGAGCGCTTGGCGTCGTGGTCGCGGTCGTACTTCTTGTGGTGTCCGCGTGAGTGACTGCGGCGCGACGGGGGCATGACGACCTCGGGCAAAATCTAAGGGAAATCAGAACAGAACTATCATGAAATAATCTAGTCTGGCTACGAGCACCGACAGTAATAGTTATCCGATGACTGATAGTCAAGGTCCGGTGACTGATAGTCAAGGTCCGATGACTGATTGCTGAGAGTCTAGGTACGACAGCTGATAGTCTAGGTACGATTACTGATGGTCTTACAATGATAGTCACTATAACTGAAAGCTAGGTATAGTTACTAATAGTCTAGGTACGACGATCGATAGTCTAGGGTATTATTTATGATAGTCTAGGTATGATCTTTGGTAGTCTGGATGAGGGATTGGTTTTTTAATTATGATCGATACAAATAAATATGTATGCTTACTTTAGCGGGGTTCCTGGGCGGCACGGGCACGTGGGGCACGTGCGGCTGCGGGGTGGTGGTGCGGTGCGGGGGCACGGGCGGCCGGTACGAGCCCTCGGCCCTACACACCAGAAACACGGGATTATACCTCACTAGGAAATATCGTTTACATCGACTAACACACATAACAAAAACAGACTAATTTTCTGTAAGTTTACTCCATATGACAACGTGGTACGTTAACGTGAACTCAAGAGGGCGCTTTTATTTTTTTATGGCACTAGAGTTTTGTGCCATTGTCGAGTTTTAAAGGTAGGGAAACAATGGGGTTAAAAACTGAGAACTAAATGGCGCCACTGTTGAGTGTTCCTTTTTCCTGTGATTGGTCAGTAATCTGTCAATGTCAATATCAATGTCAGTTTTGTGTCTTCTCATTCGTCTTTTTTGGAACACTCAACAGTGGCGCCATCTGCAATTAGCTTTGCGTTTTTATCCTCATTCAGGGTTTAGCTTTCAAATCCTCGACTTCATCTTTTATGGTGATTCGGTGAGGTAGATGGCGAAAGAAGTGGCCACTTTTTGCACTTTCTACATTCAAAGCTGTGACCTTATTTTACTATGGATTACAAAATGAAGAATTACTTGCGAATTAGGCAAATCGTTATAATATATTCATGCAAATGTTTGTATTTGAGACACTATCAATTTATTACTTGTGGTGGCGTCACGACACTTACCTCATCGAATCACCGTGTTCAGCATGGGGTCCTTCGATATTTTTGGTTCGTATTCTGGTCCCGCCATTTTTCAAGATGGCCGCCATGCAAGGATTTTTTTGTATGGCAACTTTACGCTTTGAAAACTGCATTATAAACTTACTGCCAATGCGAGTCGGCGGAGTGGTTCCTGTGGTGCCCCGAGGCTGGTTTCTTGCAGTAAGTGTTGGAGTCGATGACGCGGCGCTCGCTCTGCGAAGGTAACTCGATGGAGTTCGGGTTGTCGAAGCTGGTCACCATCACGTTGCCGTTGTCTTTGATCGCGTCCTACAAGCAGAATACATGTTAGAATGTTTGTCGTGTGTTAAACTTTAATACATAACAATAATACACAAGAATACAATTAAAAAAGCTTATTTTCTGAAATAAATTATAATCTCATATTGTACCATGCTGCACTGATAAGGTTGTCAGAGCTTCACCATCATATAGGGCTCCGAAACTTCCTCTAACGGCATTCTCAGAACACCCTATAAAAGCGGCTGGTAAGCACTTTTTTTTTAACGATTGCAAAAATTGATAGTGCAATAATAATCTCACCTCCGGGTCAGCGTAGTTATAGTTGAGTGGGTTGGCGGTGATGCGCATCTCGACGTTACCGTTGTCGGGTTGCGTCGAGTTGCGGTTTGCCGGTTGACGGTTGCCGTTGCGCTCGATAGTTGCGCGACCTGAAATGTACGAACAGTTTTAATATCAATAATACTCCATTCAGACTTTCACAAGTCTATATCTATCAGAGAACCATGACTCGAATTTTCTATAGCAAAAAATTATGAAAAATAGAACAGGAATATATTATTATTTTTCTATGAACATTCTCTAGTAACTTGTGACTTCTTCGACTCGACAATATGAGATAAGAAATTACTGTGGGGCTTTTAGTAACCTGTAAAAATCAGCAATTGGAATTAACGAAGTTTCAAAAATGAACACTCTCTCTTACCTAGCCACACCCAATCATGCGCGTTGGTGGTAGACTCCCTATTGGGCTTCTCTCTCGCCAAGCCGAGGGTAGTACCGACTAATCCAGCCACTTGTAGCCTCCCCCCGGCGACCTGCAGCCTCCCCCCTTCCCCCACAGCCGGCACAGCTCGGGTCCCCCCCACTCCCCCCTCCGCGCCGGCTGGCTTCAGTCGAGATGCGTATACCACGCACGATACTACGAAGACCTTGAAAATATGATTGGTATTTTTTATTGTGATCTCCCTTTATAGCAAAGCGTTGAAAAACCACACTTTAATAGTAGGTTTGAAATATAGTAAACTTACCACGATAGCAAAACAGAAAGCTCCAAGCAGAACGTACATTCCTGTAAAGACAAAGAAGAATTTAATATTATAAAATAAGTAGTGGCAGTTACAAAATACTAATTTTGGTTCAATAAAACTTTTTTAGACTGATGTAAAAGTAAATGATAGATCCACATACCTATCTCAACGGGCGAGATGGAGTTGTTGTGCTGCTGCTGGTGGCGCGGGTGCGAGTGAGATGGAGAGTTGCGGAAGATAGACCCGTATTGCTGAGCTTGGACCGTTGGTTCGTGGTTGTTCTCGTCTTTGAACGGTGAGAATGCTGAAAGAAATGATGAACTCATTATGTCCGTACACATCAGTGGCGAAGGGTGAATTTTATCGAAAGGGAAGACCGAGCAAAAAATGATATCTAGGTAGGTACTTACGTCAGCAAAAGTTCAGAACTTTGATTTTATCTTCCTAAGCTGTACATGTCTTTTTGCCGAGTTTGTTAAATTGTTAATGCCATTGAAACCAGTTTGGCTCCACACGCTACCGGAATCGGAAAATAAGAGACAGGGAAAACAAAACATCTTTCAAACTGCCAGTTAACCAAGAATATTTTTCGTACAATGCGACATGAAAATTACTGAAGAAACCGTCCTTTCGTTGGTTGTCTATCCGCATTTCGGGGCGAGCGCGGCCTAATTCAATAACATGTATTTTATTTTCGTAGCTAAGGATAGAAAACCTCGTACTTGCCTTAAGCAACAGATCGGTCAGGCAGCACTCGACCCTGAGTAGCCATCTCAACAGCCAACACAGCCGACGAACACGGAACGGACGCGAATAAAATCACCTGATTACCTAACTGAGCACAAACAAAACAAAAACAAATCACACACCCACCCCACCACACACCGAATACGAAGATGGCAGAAACTAGAATAGAAAGAAATAGGTTTGGTGAAAAAAAGCCCTAAAACAATCCATGCAAAAAAGAAAGTCACCATAATGTAAATAAAAACATGTGATTTGAAAACATTCTTACAAATAGCATTACTTCATACGCTGCAAATTCAGGATAACAGGTGAAATTTTCCGTCTCTTTTACACTTCTCATTACGTCGCTTTCTATCTCCATGATTCCTGATAATTTCAGCGTCTTATTGACTATCTATTTTCGCGGTATAATAATGCCAACCGGCTCGCACAGAGCGCGCACCACGTGATTTTTGTGTACGTCAAGAGATGGCGCTACTGTTCATTCTATAACATAACGTGAGGTCGTTTTATGCGATGCGACTATTTTCTAAGCAGTTAGAAGCGCCTGAGCCTGAGGTAATAGCAGCCAATGTGAATGAATAATATTTTGCTATCACTAAAAATTATGAACTCTTAAGTGGATCTTAGGATGCAATGTAGCTGTTGTGAGTAATTGGATTGTTTTGGTAGTATGATATTGTCACTTGATTTCCAAAGGTAACTCGACGGGAATCGTCTTGTTTACACTCTTCGCCACTGGTACACATATAGATACTGATTTCCCTAAAATACGAAATAAATTAGGTTGTCTTGCGAAATCATTTCGGTTAGGTAGGTATATGAAAACCAGTTGAGGCTAGTGGTGATGTGATGTTGAATAAAACCATATGAAATAAATGCCATAATCATGGACGTAGGCCAGAATAAAACAGATGCCATATATTTGTTAGTGTTCTGTTTTACTAGTTTGCATTAATAAATTAAACCTAATGTAATTTATAGTCAGACTTTATGACTGCCCGTTATTTACTCTCTTAGGCTGTTATTTGTAGAAATAAATCAATATTATAACGAGTGTGATACTTTTGGAAATAGGAATAATCTACACTTGCAGAAGCTGTGGCTAGGGGCTCCAGGAATGTTGTTGATATTTACTAGAGTTTAAATGGTCAAAAATATTTATAAAAATATTGCTTACCTTTGACGACATCGCTAAGATCATTCACGATGTTCCTTACTCCCCCTCTCGCCATGATATCATCGTTCTGCGGAGTATCAGGTCTTTGCGGTGCGTCTCCCCCACTAAAGTCCACATCAACACTTGCAGCAGCAGTGGCTAAAGCTCCAGGAATGTTCTTGATGTTTGCTGGGGTCTTGGTATCCCCTTTGCCGGGGAGGGCTACTCGGCGGATCGGTCCGGAGCGACATTGCTCTGGGGTTAGGAGGGTCACACGAAGAAGTTCGCCGCTACCTGTGGAACGTAATAAAAATAGGTTTAAAGAACGATCTACATGCAAAAATAAGACACAATTATTTACAACGATGAAAGGTAAACTCTACGTTATCTTTCATCTACCACCTACCTTCCCCTACTGCGATAACCCTGGGATGCTTGGAGGCCAGCATGGGCGCGAAGGCCACCACGTCAGGGTCCAAGCTCTCCACCACCAGGTAGTAATCTGACACCGCCACGTCCCGTAAGGCTGTTCTGCTGCCGTCTGAGAACTCCATATCGATGTCCAGAAGACCCTCCTAAAATACATGATCAGAATTAGTTTGGTTTCGTATTAAATCCTATAGAGGCGTAAACTACTGAGCTAATCATGGGATTCCTTTTTCTTTTGTTGTAAAGGCAAGTGAGCTGAGTTGCGTCCTAAATTGAGCTGGATAATTTAAAATTTTCCAAATGAGAGTATTTTTGCTTCACTAAAAGTTGTAGGTTGTGGAAACTTGGTTGAGAATCACTGTTTTTGTGAATAGTACTATTATGATGATGAAATATTTTTGGTTTTAGATTTAGGAATAGGTATTATTACAAAATTATTTCTGCTGCACGTTTATATGATCTTAACTACCTTAGTAAAGACCATATAACATTAAATCTTGCCGTAATCCCGACCTGTCGATGCTTAAATGAGCCTTGAGAGGTTCTAACGTCCTAAGCTAAGCCATGGAATGGCCTGAATCAGAATATATAAGTAGGTAGTTATGTCGTAAATGATTGGATAGAGTCGATCAGATTTTATCACCACAATAAAGCTCGTCTATTTTAACGAGGCCTTGACGACACCCCATAGGTGTGGAGGTTTATTTAAGGTCTTTGCGGATCTCAAGTAGAATTTTACCTTAAGACTTAGCCATAAGGTTTATTTTATCTACTGACCTGATACTGCGCAGTGAGGCGCCTGGTGACGGTAGTTTCAGAGACATATCCGTTCTCTATAGCAGTGTCGGGCGAAATGTTCAGTTGGAGTCCAGAAATGACCCTCACGAGGAGTCGAGAGATTGACACTTTGTCATTCACCACTCTCACCTCTCGTAGGCCGATCACCCGACCTGTGCCAAAGTATGTCGTCAAACGGGAACCTAGTGGGAAAAAGAAAAGAAAAAAACCAAATTGGAATGTGCTCGTGCAGGGATCAAATAAAAATAAACTAGCTACTTATCTAGCTACAGTAAATAGTAACAGAACTTCGAAGTCTACATTCAGGTCTTATTCTATTGATCAGCCAGTGAAAAGGTTTTCTACTATTGATGGAATGTATTTGTTATTGCGCTGGTGAAAAGCGAAGTCGTGCCATTTTAAGCACATCCTGAGCATAAACTTATCATTGTGTACAAAGCGCGAAACTCTTAAACAAAAGTGTGTACATGTGTGTAAAACAAACAAACATAACTGGTTATATTGCTGTATAGTAAATGCATTTGCCGCTGTGTCCTCAATCCTAAAATAAGCGGCGTAGTGTCTGTCGGCGCCACAGACACCTGTGGACAGTATCTTTGTCTATCGTACTCATATGCATATGTTTGCGGCCTAGTTTGACCACTTGCTATGAGCCGTATTGGTTTCGTCTGCAGTCTACACTTTATCTTCCGGGTTAAATGTTAATTAGCTGGCTAGCCAGTAATAATAGAGTAAACCAGGCTAGGTCATGCAATACTAGATAATCCGTAAAGTGATTTAGAGGAAAAAGACTATCGATTCGGTGAGAGCACGACTTAACTTAAATTGTTTCCGCCTCCTGAGAAAACTCTCAGGATAGAAAATGACAGGTGACTTAAAGATTTCGATCGTAGCCGAATTGCCCCCCCTATAATAAACAATCTGTTATAATTAATAACCAGTAATAAGTTATTGAAATTATCTAAACAGAATTAAACTCTACTTTGTATTTTAATGTTAGGTGTCACCATGAATACTACCCGGCACTTGTTTGGTGTTTTCAGTTAAAACTTTTCCTAGAAACAATCTAAAATTAGAAACTAGAAAGTATTCAGATGGCGGTTGTGAGAACAAAGCTACTCTCGTAGACGGGCAAAGCAACAGACGGTAATAAAACAGATGTACATATTAGCACTATATTTTCCTGTAATATCTTTTAGTGTTTACTGCAAATACTTTTGGTCCCTCAACATAAACTTGATGGATGATAATTCGCATGCATTGTGTGGTTTACTCGGTCAGCATAAACACGGCAATAAATACGGAAACATTTACTGCACAAATGCAAATGGTCGGTCAAAAGCTGCAACAAATATTCCTGCGACGTGCTTGTGAAGTACAGCCACAATAGTAATGGGCCTATTTGTCTTTCTGCGGTTTATTTGGTGTGTATAAAAAACATGGGAAACTTTTAGGAGCCGATGAATGGACCAGCTGTTTTAAAATCTGGCGTATAAAATACATAGGCCAGGTACCTATAGGTCATATTAGATGCTGCTTTGCCGGTTCAAAAAATCTTGAGACAAAGTTTTATCGGTTTATTTGACAACCAGTTGAAAAAAAACTACCTGCAGCTTGTTATAAATTGAAACAACTTCTCTAATACCACAAAGGAACTTACTTATACTTGGTTATGCGTGCATGGGGTAACTACTACTAACTAACTACATGTGTACACAGCAACCATAACTACACACTACACACTACGTGAAGGATGTTAAAAAAGTAATGTGGCTGATCGAGTGGGTACTGTACATAAGCTCTTCGTATGTGCAAACAATTTATATAAAATTGAGATTTTATGTCTTATGTTACACAATAACAAAATATAAAAAATAAACACTTCCCCTAAAAGGCGAATTGCTTTCCAAAAATAGTTTGTAACAATGTACTGTCGGTTATTTAATATTTTAATCTTTTATTTTGTATAGAACTTACCAGTGATAGGCGAGAGCACCTGCACTTCAGTTCTTCCAGTGCTCCTGCCCTGCAGCACTTTCCCCCGCAGCGACGCGATGCGAGGGTCGGACACCCTCATGAGCGACATCACCAGCTCGGTCACCTTGAGCCATGTGCGACGCGAGACGAAGTACGACACCCGCCCAGAGTCGTGGTCCTTGGCTAGGAAGCGGGCGTACACCTAGCGGGGGAAAAGGAATATAGTAGCTGCAGAGTGTAGGCCGAAAGGCAAAACTATAAATTCGTATCGATCCATCGCCATTGAGGACAATTCGGTAAGAACACGACTTAGCTAAATCTCTACTAAATTTAGACCCTAAGATTAAATTGACTAGAAAATCCAACAGTCAACAGTAAAGTCCAATAAAACACCAATAGCTGTTTCTAAAACAAACGAGCTTAGTTTCGAATTTCTTCGCAAATTAATTGGACGGGAGGTAATAATTTATCCGCAAATTCATTAGGTTTTCGCTCACAAACAGGAATACCAATGAGCGCGAGAATTTTCGCCGCAGAGAGTTTTCCTCGCTTCAGTCCTCATTATAACTTGGAGTTGGAGTATGGTTGGAGTGTGGTAGGACGTTATTGACATGCCCAAACATTTTTTCAGTCAATGAACTGGCGGGACGCTGAATGAAATGTTTCTATTTTTAAAACAAACTGTATGAAACAAATTCAAGTTGATTTATCGTTTTCGAAATAAAGAAAATCTTTTTGGATCGTATTACCAATTTATCATATTCTGAGAAAAAATAAAAGGCGCCGGCAAAATATGAAAATAAAATAAAATTCTAGCTCCCAAGATGTGCATTTATTTCACTAGCTAACACTATTAGCACAGAAGGTCCAGTTTTATCATCATATAATTTTCATAAAGATAGAACTGCCTTTTAGTAGCAAAAATCGTGTCCGGAATCTTAGTGTGTAACGAAAGGCTTTTTCCTGTCCCAAATTCGGGTCGCATGGCCATGCTAGTCATTAGAGATGACATGGCACAATTCGGGTTGTCCTAACTTCGCAGTTTCCGCAACCGACTTTTCGAATCTTATATTGTCACTTTTTCGCTCTCCAAGGCTCTCCTTCAAACTTTTGTAAGGCAATTTTCTCAAGGCTTGAGGGCTGATGAAATACATACAAATCTTGAGCAATATAAGGCGGACTTTTCTTTATTTAAAGGCACACAAAGAAATTGCGGGTCTATATTAAGATCATTTATCTAAGGCGCGGTATGGTGTGATAAATTTTAGGTAATATTTTGGTTACGTCTTTACATTTATTTCCCAAGCGAGATCTGATGCAAAGAAAATATTGAGACATCTTCAAGTCGGCAGTTGATTTTCTGGTGCTATCTTTAAAAAAGTTTAAAAATGCGTTAGCCAGAACCTACCCACCCTAACGATTAATATAACGTAAGTGTAGAGTAGACCTATCTTACCTCAACATTACTCTGCTGGTACCGCAATCGACACGACCTTCCGTCGGTCAACGAGTTGGTCGGGTCAGGTCGGGTGCCCCCCCATCCTCGAGCCGATAGCGACCGTTTCAGCCTCTCCTTAGTATTCGCGTCATCTGATACCTTCCACCCTGTGGGATGAAACATCTCTTTTAATATAAACTTTCAGATCAAGTTTAGGCAAGTTGAACTTGAGGATGTGCGCAAAGTTTCGGCGATTTGTGATCAGATTACGACTCAGGTGAGTATATGGACTTGCTGTTGTAAAGATTTTGTTTGATATCGAATTTCAATGTGCACATTTTTTAAGAACTCCAGAAAATTATCTAGATTGGACTGCCAGTTCTTAAAAAACTACCTACATGATTCCTTTGCATAAAGTCTCTTTTATCTGACCCGATAAATGCTACCCTTCTGGCAAAATTCACCGCTGCCAAAGCTCACGACGTATAAACTAGTACTCACCTTTAATCTGTGACAGTCGGTTATCATCGACATCGATCTCGAGCGGGTATTCTGGCATCCAGACGGTGAAGCGAGCTAGGCCGGTGTATGTCCCGTACTTGACAATCACTGATGCATTGGATGAACCACGGATCTCGGAGCCGTCTACGTAGACAGAGCTGCATGATGACGACACCTGCAGGATGAGAAGGGTATTAATATATTTCTTATTCAGTTATCAGACAATACTACTTATATTATGTTGTAAAGTTAGCTCAAAACGTTGCTTTGTATAGGTAACTCTTTGGTTAGATGCAAGGAAGAAAGTGCCAGAAGTTGCGCAGGACACTATAGCACAATATACTTACAGTGTGACGTGGCCTGCAAGTCGCTAAACCTACAGGGGCTACAAACTATCGTCTTTCATGGCTTAGTCCTGGCTATCTTACCTTAAGCACGCTCTCATCCTCGGAGTGGCAAGAGCTCTGTAGGGTGACGTCAGCGACCTGCCCCGCTTGTGACACGATCAGCACCTTCATAGCTTGCGACACTTGCCCTCCAGTCAGCACCGCTGTGTTCAACACCTCCCAATTCTAAAACAACAAGAAGATAAGCTATACAAAATGTATATTTTTGTATACATTTTTGAGTTGAAATAATGAGGCAGGTTTTATTATTCCAAAGTTTTTCATGCTACATAATGAAAATCCCAATAATGATAAGAAAATTCAACTAAATTACACTTAGTGAACAGTGAACGAACACTCCATTCCCACCCATAGATTGTATTGTACGAAACAGAATTTAAAATTATTGATGAAGCCTTTGACGAAGCATGCTAAAAGTTTGAAATAAAAATCGATTGTCGTATAATATAGACGAACATATTATATTCGAACAAAATTTTACAAAGAACTGCACCTGATACCATAGTGTATTCACAAGTTTGAGTCCCGTTTGAGTCGAAACTTTCAACTTTGTTTTCAGTTAGACAAAGATGTCTCATCTCACGCAAGTTTACCATTCTTCGTCAAAACTTCAAACATTTATTATTCGAATTGCCTAAGTTTAAAGAAAATAATATAAACTGGCCATAATGTGCCACATAGTGTACCTTGATAAAACTTGCTTGTTACAAACTTGCTATAAAATAAATATACTTAGATTGTAGTCAAAAGCATAAAATAATTGTTGCCCATCAAGCATTTAAAATGTAGGTACATACAAAAACCTAATTAACAATTTTAGTGTTTTAACAAAAGTTCAAAATAAGTTGCTAGCAAAAATCTTGTTATACTTTAAAATTAATATTCAACGAAGTTAGTATTTCTAATTTGCATGTAGCTCTACATTTAAAAGCTTGCTATCACGTCTCCACTAAACGTTGTACTTAATTTAGTCTAGTTTAGTGTTATGTTTCTGTCTGGGTGCCTCGGTTTATAACTTATGCACGTAAATCAAACTAGCAGTATTTAAAAATAAATAGACCAGAATTGTAAAGTACCTCTCTACACACAGAATATTTGAATAAAAAAAAAAACTACCTACTATAAAATCACAAGGGTTTAGTTTATGTTGTGTGGTGTGGTTTATACTTTTTTTATGAGGATTAAGATGTAGAGCCCTAAGCACTAAAACTCAACCTAGTTAGCAAAAAACTTCCTAGGGGACTATTGCGGTAATTTATTCGGCACTAAGCGGCCCGAAAATAATTAGGCTTTCCTAAGTCTGGCTGTGAATTGTTTATAAACTCACAACTCAGAACTCCATTATGTGCGTATATGTTACATTATACAAAACAAGATACTGTTTTACATTTCAGATTAGAAGAGCAGAATAACAAGAACAAATTTACACAAAAAGGTATACCAGCAACATGCCGAAAAAACACGTTTCCTGTGATTATTAAGTTCGTGAAACTCAATTCTTTCGCATAATGTTTCGCCATGCAAAAATATCCGCATGCTAATCACTTTTGCATGGATGGGGAAATTTTCAGGGAGTTTTTTAGCAAAATGTTTGGTTTTCACGGGGTAATTTTATATACTGCTGAACTCGTATTAGAAATTTTGCTTCAATTTACGCAGGTTTTAAAAAATAAATGTTTTTTTTTGTTGGTTTTCATCAAGTTACGGCTGAAGCCGTTATAATTTTTTTACAGTATTATCGTTTTATACAGTCTACCTAAAGGTGCCCCGTTCTACAACACCTAGTAATTAGACAAGTCGTCGGGAAACAAAGAGCGTTGTGATAGATGACAGTAGATCGCAAACTCATTACGGCACAATAATGCGGTCCGTAGTCATCATTCACTCGGTTTAATTAGTGTAATCATCTCGGCGCCAACAAGGAGGGTCCATCACTCAACGGACGGTCTGTTATAGGTGTTCAAAGTATTCTAGGTTCATATCAGAACCTTGTGGGCGAGACTTGATAACTTGCAGACTCTGCATAGGAATCATATGCGCTTATTGTAACTAGTACGTTAAATGTCAACTGGAAATTAAAAGTGCACTGTCAATTTTATACTCTGTCCATTCATTTACAGCATGCAAAGCCTCACTTTTAATTGGATATTACTGACAACCGATGATTCGTGTTGTACAAAAAATACAATTGAGTAGTAGGTATTTTAGAATAACTTTCAAAAACGTTATTATGAATGCATTAATTAGTACATAATATATGTACATATAAAAATAGCACAACACCTTACTGATTGATCAATTATTTTTATTTTTTATTTTTAGTAGAGCAAATCTAAATTTACAGACGTCTTAAACTGTGAGAAGAGGAATAACCAACCAAGTATAGGAGTTATGGTCTGTGGTGCGAATCGTATCAAAACATCCCTTGTAACGAACTAGTCTAAGCAACAAAGGATCTCGTCCCGCCGTATATCACTCAGCTTTACATATGGCTCTCAAACCTGTGATAAATCAGTGAGTAAATGCAAAAGACCGGCCCAACGAGGGATTATAAGACTTCAGGAGGCCTACATTTACATGTCGGTTATCTCTTGGGAAATCAGAGGGCATTTGAGCAGTTTTGCGGTTGCGGCCTACCTACAATACAAGATACAGATACAACCTAGTTTCTCATTCTCAAAGTTCTAAGTAGACTACGCCCCATGCGACCTCAACCTACATCGCTCTAGGCGCGGGTTAATAGCTCTACGTTACGAAATAAACTAATTACTTTATAAATATTATGGTTGGAGTGGATTAAGCCGTCAACGGGCGGGCTGCCCATTGCACAGTATAAGAAAAGAAAACTAAAACAGCTTCATACGAGCGACGAAAATCAGCTCCATAGCCGTATATTATTTGCTTTGAATCTCGGTTCGCTCAGGGTTGCAAATCTGCTGGTCTGGCGGGTAGAAAGCAATAGGGTCTGCATGAAGCCAGTTTTGTTTACTTATATGCAAACGTTTTACTGATCCATTCTTCTCCTGTGACCAAAGTGAGCTCGACGTATGTAAATTGGCACTTCAATAAAACAAAACGGTGTTTGTCTCCGCGTATTCATTCATGATAATTGGAGGGTGTGTTCAAAACGATAGATAATTAGATAAGCTAAATAAACCTCCGCTTGTTACGATAATTCATTTCGTGGAAATCAAGAATGGGAATTGTGTGCTTTATAATGATTTTTTGGAATTGATGATAACGATTTTGTAAAGCAAACAGCTAACAACAAATGTTTTTATAAATATTGATTGCCCGTTATTACAAGTTTAAGTTATGTTTCCTTTCATTATGTTTTCATTATGTTTCCATCGACATAATGCAATTATTATGAAAGAATGTTGTCTCTATCTAAACATGGCAAGAGTAATATAACAAGATTCTTTAGAAGTTTTATATCCATTGTGATTTTGATTAGTCTCGGAGAGTAGGCGAGCCGAGCTTTGTAGCAGTTTTGAGTGGGCGGAAAACAACGACTTAATAACTGAAAAGGACTTCGTTTCGATTAGCAGCAATTAAATACTACGCCAGTACTTACTTACGGGGTGTACCCAAGGAAGAGCGTATCAGAAACTGATAGGGATTGCTCAGTCAACGAAACTGAACAACTTTCACCCAGGACAATCTTTCAGAAAAGAAAATAACTTTTCCATACAAAGTGACCTGACCACCTCGATCAGGACAATTTGTATTGGAAATAAAAGTTTTCTTTTTTTTTCCTTTCTTGGTTAAAGTTGTTCAGTTTCGTTGACTGAGCAACCCCCATCAGTTTCTGGTACGCTACACCCGCTAATTATATCCTGTGACAATACTTACAAAATATTTAATTTTGTTACAGCGTTATCTTCGGAAAATAATTAATTTGAGAATTCAATTTGCTTCATGTCATATAAAACTCCCGTATAACGAGCCATTGTGCCTGTGCAATCAATTTTAACTAGCAAATTCCTGTAATATACTATTCGAACTTAACAGTTTCCAGTTTCTTGTATTTCAAAGGAGGTACCTGACCAGTTAAACATCAAAGATACTGGTAGTGTTTAAGACAATAAAAACCTTTTGACAACTATAAAAAAATTACTTTGCTTTAAAATTGGAAGGGTATTAAAAAGAAATCTACACAACTTCGAATTTCCATTTGAAGCAGAGCCCTCTGTAAGTCGGTCTGTGGCGCGAACCCAGTCTCCATTACAGCGCGATAACGTTCCCATCAGCCACTTCATTCATGCTAACAGTGCACCATTAAATGTTAATCTCCACGATTTGTTAGAATCTCCTTCATGGCACGATAACAATGTCCCGGGACGGCGCTGCTGCGTGGGGAGATGAAAGAGTGGTTGTTCTTTGGGCATGTTTTAGGTCAAGGCCAGAGTGTTCCTTGAAGGCGACACGATGGTCTATTGTTCTACAAGAGTTTCATTTATAGAGTGCCTACGTACTCTATCATGTGATAATCTGCACGATTTGTTAGAATTTCCTTCATGGCACGATAACAATGTCCCGGGACGGTGCCGACGCCGCGTGGGGGGATGAAAGAGTACTTGATCTTTGGGCATACTTTAGGTCAAGGCATGAGCGTTCCTTGAAGGCGACACGATGGCCTATTGTTCTACAAGAGTTTCATTTATAGAGTGCCCATGTCTACCCTATTCTACTATATGACAGATAATCTCCACGATTTGTTAGAATCTCCTTCATGGCACGATAACAATGTCCCGGGACGGCGCCGCGGTGTGGGGGGATGAAAGAGTGCTTGTGCTTCGGTTCAAGGCCGGTTCGGTTGAAGGCGACACGATGGCCTATTGTTCTTATTTGTTCGCGACAAGAGTTTAATTTATAGTAAAATTATGAGGCTTCGTTCTTAGATTTTTTTAAATTGCCTTTTGAACCAATATATATAGCTTGAGCAGTTGAGCTTTCCCTTCAATATGTGCGAACGTTTCATAAACTAGCCTAAGATATTTTAAGACACTGAATTGCAATTTTAGTAAAAAAAAATATTACGTTAATTTATGTAATCTAGGGTGTTAATTTAATGCATGGGACGGGATGGTCTTTTTAGATTAGATTAGAATATTTCTTGGTCAAATTCACAGATAGGGGACTAGGTCACGCCGGCAGTCATAAAAACCCTTGAAATCCAATAAAGATATCGTAATGGCAATAAAAGGAGCTCTCCGTTCCATTAATTACTGAGAAAATACCTCGAGGTGAATTTATCGGTGCAATCGGCGTCTCAATAAATTGTTAATTTCGGACGCGGGCCGATAATAACAGTGGGCGTCTCCGATTGCTATTACAACAGTATATTTAGGGCATCCGGGAGCGACGAGATGATACAATGCTTCTGGAACCAGATACGCAGTTGAGTAAGTACACCTAGCTACCTAGTATCCCTACCAGGATCCGACCGAAGCCAAGAAAATTAATAGAATATCATCATCACTCGCGACTCTTAGGTAAGTAGGTAGGTATTATAGGTAGGAATATTATTTTCTAGGGTAGAAAAATATTACGAAAATGGTAGAGTTAAGTAATTAGTAGAGAAGAGAAAATAATAAAATCGAGTTCCTTTTTAAGCAGAAAATGCGAATAAAAAAATATGTGCCTCAATTAATTTAATTTTGGTTCCGGAATATTAACAGTTCAAATTAAATGGGTGTCTTCAAATAGGTAGTAGGTACCTACTGCTCCCGGGAGTGTCAATAATTCATAACCTTTAATGCTTTCTGAATCTCAGAGCTTAGAACATTTTATGAAGTTTCCTGTTCGCAAAGAACTATTTTTAGCCTTGAGTGGGTGTCTCCAATGCTATTATGGAGGTTTATTTAAAGCTTCTAGGAGTGAAAATATAATACAGAGCTCCTTGAAACCACCGCCTCTACCTTGAGGTTTTCTTGCTTCCTAGGATTTTCTTTGATTGCTATATTTTATTCTTGCTTTAGTTTATAGAAAGCTATTAAACAAATTACAGTCGTATATAACAACAATAAGTCGTATCAGACAACGCGCAATACTAACGATTGGATAAAGTGGGTGTCTCGACTGCTATTAAGATGGTTTATTAGAGGTTATAAAGTCACAATTTGTAAATTCGGCACAAATATACCAAGACTGTAAACACTAAACAGTTTGCCGCAGGCATGATTTGATGTTACTGCTGTCTCTATATTACGACACTAGAAGTTACGTTTATTGAGCTTTCGATTACGTCATTTCTAGACAATAGATATTCCAAAGATTTTCATGTTCAGTAAGTATGTCTTAAAAGAACACATTTACGAGTATAGTTTATTATATAGCGTTGTTTACAGAAAGTGTGACTTTCTCTTATTGTAGCAGGTTTATTTAGGTAGTGACAATATGATACAGTGCCTGGAAACAGTTTACTGTTACTTTAAGTGTTACGAGTAGAAACGTGACTAGATGCAATGCTTGAACATTATTCTCTAAACGACTGTACATTTCTATTCCTTTACAATCCTCATCTTTAAT
>JARACY010001160.1:0-64811 GCA_029255725.1 Scrobipalpa atriplicella | reverse complement strand
CTCAAGCTAGAAGACCTTCTTAGGAGGTATCTTAGTTTTAAGGGTGTCCTAGATTGATAATGTCCTAGTATAGCTTGAGAAGGTCTCCTAAATTTAAAAGGTGTCCCAGTTTGAAAAGGTGTCCTAGATGGAAAAGGTCTTATAGTTTGAAAAAGCGTCCTAGTATAAATTGAGAAGGTTTCCTAGATTGGAAAGGTGTCCCAGCTTGAAAAGGTGCGCTAGATCGAAAACTAGAGGTGTCCTAGATGGAAAATGTCTTCTAGCTCCAAAATGTCTTATATCTCAAAAAGGTGTCCAATTAAAGTTCTTTCGTACCTTGTAAAGGTGCGGCGTCTTGTCGGGCAGCTTGCGCGCGTGTCTCAGCACCTTCTGCACGTCGGCCAAGAGCGCGTGCGGCCTGGCCCACGCGCCCCCCGCGCCGCCCGCGCCCCCACTACCATACGATACAGTCGTCCGTACTGGGAAGGTTTCCGCTGGGAACAAATATTAAAATACAGAAATATAATTATTTTGAAATTCAATCTGCGATTTTAGTGATGAGCAGCAATGGCACTTACCGGGTGTGGAACTCTCGTCCGCGGGTCCGAGTTGTTCTAAAGGGCCGAGCGAGGGCGCGGCGGCTTGTCCCGGCCGCAACACGCTGAGCAGTAAGCAGGATCTTCTGGCCCTAGACGCCTCGCACCACGCCGCTAGGGTGCCCCACCATTCCGGGCCTAATTGTACTACTGCCGCCATTCCTTCCACCTAAAGTTAAGGTTTATTGATAAGGGCATGATATGGTAGAAAACTTCAAAAAAGATGTACTTATAAAACTGATCAATGGTAGCAGTTAAGTAGTTTGGATTCAGTAAAAAAATATTGGATAATTTATCACTCGGCTTCATGCATATGATCGCATGTAGAAACCTTTTTCAAACTGTTAACAGTAAGTTTTTTTTTTCAGAATAAACCGTGTACGCTCGATCTATAAGAGGTACGTACCATAGAGATACATTTCTCTTTCTTTTATACATCTTTAATATCACATACCTTTAGGGCTCCATGAAGCAGAACACAGATGTTGGGAACTTTGCACGGATCTGACATATCTTCTTCTGTTGTTGATGATGTATCAGTGCTTGAACCATCCTGTAAAGATAGATTTTACTTGGATAACCTTTCCATTTCAATTCCATTTCATATTCAAATTAAATCAAAACTAGTATGTTCAAGAGTAATATATAGGTAGTAAAAAAAAAACCGGCCAAGTGCGAGTCATACTCGCGCACGAAGGATTCCGTACCATCATTTATAAAAATGGCAATAAAATCATATCTGTTGTTCGACTCGCACTTGGCCAGTTTTCAGTATTTGTTGTCATAGCGGCAATAGAAATACATCATCTGTGAAAATTTCAACTATCTAACTATCACGGTTCATGAGAATCAGCCTGGTGACAGACAGACGGATGGACGGACGGACGGACAGCGAAGTCTCAGTAATAGGGTCCCGTTTTGACCCTTTGGGTACGGAACCCTAAAAAGTTTACCTTAGTTGGAGTTTTGGAACCATAATTTTCTCTATTCGCGTTGGATCCTGCTTGTGCCTGTGGAATCACCAGATGCTTGCTTACTGCTATGGGTGTACCTAAAAAGACAAAACTGGGTTTAACCAACATAGGACTTTTTTTATTTAACTTGGAAATACCCTGAAACAACATAAATGTCTAGACTTAGTATATAAAGGAACATCCAAATTCACGGTAGGTATACCTCATTACTGCTGTTTGATTATTTTGGCTCCAGATTTTCCAGTATTGATGGATAACTGCAGCTCTTGGCATGCCTTTACTAGTTATCCCCAAGTCTTTAGCTATTCCAGCATAAGAAGGAATTCTTCACATCACAAATCTAGTATACCTAGTTCCTGCTGGCTGAGGAATCCGATGACGTGCAGCTGGTGCGAGATGCTGCAGGTAGTAGACAGCGCCTCGTGTACCGCCGGCTGAGGGGGTGGAAACAGCTGGACTCTTGCTTCCAGCTGCCCGCACTTGAGCGAACACCAGAACTCCTGGTACTGCTGTTCGCAGAGACGCGTCATTGCCGCTGTAGCCTAGAATATAAAGATTTCCATAAAATCTATCAATATTCAGTTTCGTTTAAAGAAAATAGAATCTGTTAAATGACGAATATTTGCCACCATTAAAAATTAATGCATTTTTAATACACAATTTACAAAAAAATTCTTATAATAAACTTACGCCAGTAATAGTGAGATGTTCTGGACAATAGATGGCACCACGTGACATGGTGCCATTGGATCCATTATTGTTGCTTGTGCTGGCTAGTTCTACTATCTTCTGGTACAATGGCATTGCTGAAAATATTTCAAAATATTTATATAAAAAAAAACAAGTTTATATAACCTACAATACCTACCTACACACTTGTTTTATTTGATCTCAACTCAACATCTACCTGGCCCTATTGTAAAAATATTTATACATGTTTAGGCTACATATTTGCAATAAACTACTAAGTTGTCTATGACAGTAGTTATTTTCTCTTTTATAGAATATCTATTACTGTATTTTAATATTTTAGTACAGCGCAGGTTTATATTTACCTTGTTGCAAGCAAGAATCATGTGGGGAAACTACAGGCAGGACATGTATTTTGACAGGAAATGATGGTGGTAATGGCAGAGCTTGTACAATGCGGGCCCTGCCAATCGCACCAACTCCACAGGTTCCATCGGTGATCTATAAACATTTATAATATGATAAAGAAGTATGCTTGCTCATTTATTAATTTATCCCCTGAATTTGGACAGGACAGATATAATTATACTCCACCAACTAAATCAGTACCCTGCCCTTGGACATTGGCCTCCCACATTATGGTTGCCTTTCAGCACATGTCAATCCCATCTTGGAGTGGACAGGAGTTCAAGATGTTTCCTAAAGAGTGCTGCTGCACATCCCCTTTCTTGCAACACTAGTGGAATATATATATATACAATGTGTAACAGAAAGGGTATATGCATCGAGAAATCTGTGAATCTACCCATGAAACTGAACAACTTTCCCTAAGAAACATAGGTCGAAATCCGAAAAAAAAAAATTGCGACCGACATACAAAATGCATCAGCTGATAGCGTATTTAGTATGGGAAGTCATTTTTTTTTTCGTATTTCGACCTATGTTCCTTAGGGGAAGTTGTTCAGTTTCATGGGTAGATTTACACATTTCTCGATGCATATACCCTTTCTGTTACACGTTGTATAATGATTGTGACCTAGCACTTTTTGCTTTGCTTTTAATTAAAAGTTTAAATCCATGTCTTACCAAGACCACTTGCACTGGTGTCTGATATCCCCACTCATTGAGTATCAGCTGGTTGACTCCAGCCAATGCAGTCTCAATGCAGGTTTTGTCGCCCTCCTCCAACAGCGGTAGTTTAGTGCGAATACTGTCAAAGTCCCGAGTAAATGGTACGGCCACTGAAAATGTAAGCTTTTAAATTTCTCTGGTATGCCTGCTGTCTCAAATTTAACAGGTATTATCTACTATTTTTATACTTAAGAGAGACTCAATCACAAGCAGTGATCACAAGACGTAATAAATTAGCTACAATAGATCTGAAAAAATCACAGTACCTACCTACCTGTTGGTCTCTCTCATTCCCTGTTCCAAAATCATAACAAGTTCTGAAAAGCCTTTAAAAACTGTATTCTTGCTATCTTACCTTCATAAACAGAAGAGAAGGACACTAGGGCTACATACTCTAGCTTCGCATGTATGGTCAGGTAGTCCAGAAATGTGTTTATAGCTGCTGAAGCTATCGTAAGTCGAGTAGTACTTTCCGTGGCATCAGTCGAGGGCACCGCCCTTTTCATCGACAAAGACACGTCAAGCAATATAACAGTCGGCATTTTGAATGTGTCTCCAGTCTAAATACGGGAATAAAACACCAACTTTTCTCATAAAACCAGAATAATTGCGATGTTTTTGTTTACACTACAACTCTAACCTCAAAATTGTGCGCTTTTTTCGTAAGTTAATTGCGCTGATGCGCTGTCATCAGAAATGTCAAAGTTCGCTTGAATTTCGTGATATTAGCGCTATTAGAATTAAAACTTCTTAGTTCTTGAAGAATGAAAGCTCCTTATTGTTTAGGGGAAACTTTCTTTTTAGGGTTCCGTACAAAAGGGTTTAACTATTTAAGTAGTATAAAAAAGGTGTTTTTATTCTGAGTTAATATAATTCTGTGGTCCTTCCTTTCCTCGTCGCCGCCGCCGCCGAACTGTAGCGCAAAAACAACTAGGTATTTCACTCAGCGGAACATGGAAACTTGTTGTGACTACCATTATTACCATAACATACAAGTAAACAGATACATTATATTTATATCAATGCAAGAAAAGCCATAAGAAAAGCTGCTTGAATTGTAGTGAACTAGTGAAACGTTCAACTGGCGATTAGGGTAAAATTGCAGTTTCAGCAATAAGGCCGCCTATTTTGTGATATCGATTGTTTGTTTATTTCTGGAGCAAAAAAAAAGTACCTATATATTTAAGTTTATATATACCTAGCCAAGTAGCCATTACCTGCTTTTGTGCTACGAATCCAAACAAACGTTAGAAAACGAACTGAATCCGTAACCATCTAGATAATACACTCAGGTACCTACCTATAAAATATTTGCATGATTCATTATTTAAATCAAATGGAAAACATTGATCATAGAAATACACTTATTCCGGAAGAAGCTCCGTTTCCAGAATATGATTTTCAATTCAATTTTATTAACATGCCATGGGACGACCGCACGCGGAAAAGTAAATTCGGTATCGTTTTCTTACTGGTTGCTATATTCCTCGCCACGTTTGCATGTGTAATTAACAGCTTCCTGATGCATTATAGAGGACACGGTCCTGCACAGAAGATGACTGGTTATTCTGATAAGTCAGGAACGAACTGTCAGCTGGTGAGAATGGAGGAGCATCGGTACGCGGCCAGGATCCACTCGCTCAATACTTATGAGCTGATTTGCGTGGGTGCAGTGGTAAAGGATACAGCTGTATTGGCTAACGGTGCATGTGTGAAGAATAGGCAGGTTCGACTGCACGTTGGGAACCCTACCGAGTAAGTTCAGTTTTATGTGTTTGGTTACGGAACGGAAGACCTTCCTCCATATGCTTTGACGACTTTAATAAGAAATCGTCTCATTTTTTCAGTGCTCGCTGCAAAAAAGGATTTACAGTCAACACTGTAGAAACCATTGTGCACGAAGGCGTGATTGGCGAGAAATTGGTGCTTTTGATTACTAACCAAAACATGTTGAGATGTGCGAAGGTTGTTCAGTTTGGTAATGATGAAATACACAAGTCAATACGTGCTTTCGTTATTGGAAGAACTTTGCACGGCAATGCAGACAGGTCCCTGTCGAGGCAGCCAGTGGAAGTCGTTGGTACTGGCAAGGACTGCTCCTGTCAGGGTTTACCAGTGAAACGTCAGCCGAACATAATATGCGTGAAGACCTTAGCCCAGTGTCCCATATTAGCTGGTGATTTGCTGGTCCAGGGCGGCTTGCTTTACGGACTCGCTTCCACAAGCCTGTACCGCCAAGAACAGCTTACTCAAGCGTGCTTCGCTGACTTGAAGACACTAGCCAAGGATTTAAAAGAATATTTTGAAGATTAAAATTTTTACGCCATGCTATACATTTTAGAAAATAAAAATCAATTTATACTTGATGAGAGTGTATTATTTTGTTAGTATCTAATCTTCATGTTCCCGGTGGTGGTGTCTTCGTTGGAGGACGTGGTGTGGCTTGCGTCTGTGATGTGGCACTGGTTGCGGAACCCTCATGTATCCAAGGTCAACTTCGTCAGGCGCAGTTACTCCCTTCCAATCCTTGGTACTGAGGTACAGCAAGAGAACGATGACGAACGTCAGCACAGTGTATACCACCAAATGGTTCTGCTCTTTATGTAGCTTCATCAAACTACTCGTATCTAATGAAAATGTCGGGCGGGCGGACATAGCTGATTTGCATTTTGAGGACATTTCGTTGAATCCTAAAGGCATGATTCTGAAAATAATAAAACATCTCAATGTTTTCCATGTGGTTGTGTGTTACCATGTCATGTTATGGAAGATTTAAATGGATGGTCATGTCGTTATTCACGTGCTAGTGCGTCCAATTTAACGCATTCTGCTGTGGGCGGTCGAAAATTATAATAACCCATTAAGAGCTCGTCACATGCGCGATTGGACGTCAGTCGGGAACTGTGATTTTCCCATATTTTCCAGGGTGTGACCCTGTCAGCCTATCCGCCTGTGAACGAGCCAAAAACGTTGTGGCTGCTACAATTAAAATGGTAATTTCTAGCCATCATGTAGAGTATGCGAAGGCACGTGTATGGTCAGGTCACGTATGGTGCAAACGCAAATTCACAAAAAAATAACCTATGATGGAAGAAGGTATACAATTTATAAATACTTCACTCATAATCCGCATAGAATGTTAAAACTTTTGGTGTTTCTGTCCGCCTCTATAACTGATAGGTATCTGTAGATAGAAAAATCATAGCTAATGGTAAAAAGAACATTATTAAAATCTTACTTAGCTGTAGGTTCTCTATACTTGAATGCGGTTTATAAAAAACCACTAAGAATCCACCAGATCACTCGAAATACAGATTCAAAACTTGGATGAAAGTTCAACTCATTTGCTAGTTCACAGTGTGCTGTGCTGATGAATACAATAGTTTATTTTGTTATTGAAAATAAATATGTGAGTTCATTTTGGTGTTATCGTGAATTTTGACGTGATTTTGACTGGATGGGATATGATGACAGGAAAATATAATGACATAATGTTGCTCTATGATAGCTTTTGTTTTTCTATACCTACACATAGGTTTTGTTTTCGGAATTGGGTACTTGACTGGGTAGCTTAAAAAATTCAAAACGTTTATACTTAAAACTGATGGCTAAAAATATTGTGGATTTCATTCATCATTTTTACAAAAATGTGCATTTTTTTTTAATGATGAATGAAATCCACAATATTTTTAGCCATCAATTTTAAGTATAAACGTTTTGAATTTTTTAAGCTACCCAGTCAAGTACCCAATTGGTGAGAAGATAAATGAATAGTTAAATCTTTATTGTTTGGCGGCTTATAAATTATAATATAATACACGATACTCTACCTCTTCAAAATTAAAAAGATAGGGACTTACTAAAGTTTAGTAACTAAAAATACAGGTACCTATTACCTAAAGTTGGATAAAAGCCTTATTAGTAAGAGTAAAGCAAAAGGTCAAAAAGTTCCTCAATATTTCTTTTGCTCGGATTATTTAAGCAAACAGACAAGGTACGCAGAAAGAAAGTTTAAAAGCTCCTTCACTTTACGAAGGAAAGATAAATGGCAAGATTAACATAATCCAGCAAAAGGCACTGAATACTGATACCACCTAATTCGTGGCCATTCAGGTATTGGCGCATTGAAAGATATTTCCTATTTGGTGAATTTATGATTCCGAAATCAACAGGGAATAGAATGTAAATCAGACTTGTAACATTAGTCTAAATCTAAACATTTACCTACTTAGATCTTTTAATTTGTTGTCTATTTATTTAAAGTTACATTATTAGAGGTAGGAGATGGACAGAAATAACAGACAGAAGAGTTACCTTCGCATTTTATAGGAAATATCATTACGCCGCCGCCGGTCACCAGGAAGGATCGACAACAGTATAAGTCTATACCTGTCATTTTCTATCACGAGAGAACAGAAAGGGACGGCAATTAATTTAGTCAACATTTTGTTAAGTCGTTCCCTCAACGAATCGATACCTTTGTAGAGCAATAGTTGTTTAGTTTGATGTGTAGATTGTAGATCCATATATCCCTCTCATAATACCTATCCGTGACTTCGGTTTTGTTTGGCAACTCATACGGAACTTCAAGATCAGATGACTAAACGAGAATGATTAGATAAGAACGATTTTCTTTTATTAAAGAAAACATTATACCTAATAGTGTGTGTTTTCTTGCGTTCAGCTACGCAAAAGTTCGTACGCGAAACTCAAGGCAGTACCTAAACACAATTTGTGAAAGAAATTGTCGCAAATTTGTTGTGTTTTTCGACAAACAGTAAGTGATTTATTTAGCTGAATATTTATTGTTATAATCTGAATTTATTATCCTAATAGAAAATGGTTCAATTAATTTTTTGTCGCTTTCTAAGGGGGCGTTCAAACTTGATATTATTTAGTAGGTATGTGATATTTACTCATAATAGGTAAATTAATCTCCTGATTGTCTGAAAAATTTGACGGTTTTATGCTACGGTAGGCACGTTAATCCGTCTGTCGTGTCACCTTTCCAGGAGTTCTAAAAAAATTGCAAGGATGTTAGTAGAGCCGAGAAACCCACGCGAAATAAGTATAAAGAAAAGAAAGAAAGGAAATAAATTTATGCTACGGTAGTATATAAGGTATAAGTGCTTAATTAGGAACTTGTCTTTGTTCCCATTTCCCATTTGTTCCACTATATCTACGCGATGTGCGTAGAAAAACTTAGTAGGCATGAATACATCATCGTTCTCGTAGAGGAAAAATTCCGCGATCGGGCGTAATGAGAGCGAGCTTGAATCACAGTTTAATATTGATGAGTCGATGGCGGGCCGCAATAAAAATATTAATTGCTGTCTTGTTTGCCTCGTAAAGAATTAGAGGACATGAAAATTAAGGACGTAGATACGAAACGGTATATTTTATAACACTGTAAAATAAAACTGTCTCCGAATTTATCATGGAGAAGAAATTAAGTCTACTATGATAATCTATGCAGTTCTTAAGCAAATATTCCTAGTGAATATCTCCAATAGGTAAATGTTATGTTATTTTTTACATACATAGTCACGCGTTTATTCCTTACGGAGCAGACAGAGCGTAAAACACCTATTATAGTGAAATATGTAAGTATCGCTATACATATTGGACTGCTTGTAACTTACCTACTTATTTTTTGTCAAAAAAATACAAACCACGAGAACATAATCCGAGAAAACTTATAAAGGAGTGCACGATATCTATCGCGGTTTGAAAAGCTAATGCGCAATAAGTACCTACAGTATTTTACTACTATATCCTACTCATAAGTACTGTTTACTCTAGTTTCTTTTTGATAACAGAGTCTTTACGTATCGCGTTACGTGTTATCGATGCATCTCTGTACAAAACCTTGAAGGGTCATTGCCAATGAACCAATCGATAGTTTTCTAGTCGTATCGGAAGTACACCACGTAATCGTTTTACATAGAGTCACGTGAGGTACGTGACACGTAAGTATATCCCGTATTCAGGACTTTGCCAATTTTTCGAAAATGTCTTGATAGCTTTGGGTTTGAATGACTAAACTTTAAATTGCCATTGTATGAATTACTACGGCTCGTATTTATAAAGCGATCTCAAGTTTGAGAGCAATATTAAGTTTGGATTTGACAGGTCGTTTTGTACTGAAATGACATTTCTGATACAAACTCAAATTCGCTGTCAGTCTTGAGAGCTGATTATAAATACGACCCTACATCGGCCAAAATAGCCCATTCCTGGATTTGGGCTGGACCTTTACCATTCGGGGGTCAGTTGTCATACTTACCTATTCATATCATAGGGAACCCTACTGTCCTTCCTAGGAAAATATCCAGATTTTAAGGCATCCGCAGCAGATAGAAGATGAATGCAACATGAAAATATAAAAACCAATGATTTCTCACATTGGGTATTTGAACCCACAAACAACATTTGGGCAAAAAAGTTAAGGGGGTGTACTTAAAGACTCTACTCTACCATCTTTTGTGTAGGAGGATCCAATTTATTTTTAAAATTTAAGATAATATGTTCAGTTTCATGAGTAGAATACACCCTAAAATATTTGCACTATGTTTAAGATAATTATAAATACTCTTCTATATAACCGTTGTTTACAAAACACTTAAGTTTTTAAACGTGTTCATAAATTGTTTTAAATTCATTATGTACACATTTAACTTGAACTCTCCTAGAATAATTAAACGGAGAGCTTTCACGTAATATCTCTGTTTACTTTTATGAACACTTCACTCGATCTTGAAGAGCTCGTATTATGTTTAAAATTAAGTTTATTTGTCTATACGAACGAGATCGTCAAAAACACTTTTACAAGAGTAATTTCTATTAAAGATACCTACCTTAAAGAATAAATACCTGGTCCGGTCCTACATATAAGGAGGGAAAAATCGGTATCTCCGTCTCGAGGATCTCATTTTCGAAAGAACTGTCGTGACATATTGTCAGCCAATGCGTGCTTCAATCTAAAAAGCCTCTTTGACAGCATGCCCGCCCAATAGAGCAGTAGCCAGTCAAGATTTTTTTTTATATGGGAAGTAAGGGACAGTTTCTCGCAAACTAATAGGGGTTGTTTAGTCGACGAAACTGAATAACTTTCACAAAAATATTCTTTCAGGAAATGAATTAAAAAATGACTTTCCCATACAAATTGTCTGATTGAGATAGACCTTACTCAAAGATCTTTTATAAGCCGTTGTTGTTCATCCTTAAGCCATTTCAGAGGCCATTGGCAGCTTAAATAAGTACTTTGACTACTGGGTTGGCCACTAACCTGGCAAAAGCCTAATCTAGGATTGGGTCTGGCTTTTAGCCTCGTCCGTTAGCCGACCCTAAGATATTCGGGAAAAGAAAGGCTAAGGCCATAATGATGATCTTTTATCCAAAACGCACTACACAACCATATTGATAAGTTTATATTCATCGTCTCTATGTAAACGACATTAATTTACACATTTATATAAGAAATATTCAATTTCTATGATTATGATGATACGGGCTGTTTAAAAAATAAAATTGGATCCAAGATCTTGTGCAAAATATACACTCTGTAGCTTAGTATTCTCTTATTAGTTGTCAAGTATCACAAAATATCTTAGAAAAATCTATGAAGTAAAACCTGGAAGATCGGATATTTCACATACTTCTCCAAAACTTTACCAAGTTAATAGACTGTGAACGCGTCGGCGGACTTTGAAAGTTCTATCACAGTTCTATTGAGCTATCTCCTGCGGTGGCATATATCTTGGAAATAAATCTATAACGAGCATATCTTTAAACCTTTCGACTTTTAAACTTTAGTAATACCGCGTTAACAGGACTTTCTGACATGTAAAGGGTTAAAAAGTTAGGCTATATTTCTGCGTTAGATAAGTATCTTAAGAAGTGACCCTATTCCTTTAACGTAAAATGTTACAAGTTTGAGAAGAAGCAGATTTAGTGAACGAGGCTAAGATGAGATTAGAATTAAAAGATTTACAGAAGTCAGATTTTAAAAATATGTGGGCAGTGTAGGACTTTTTAAACACAGAAAAAATAGTGGACTTGTTTACATTATAGTGGTAGCTTTTGTTGTTTAATAATAATAAACGTTCGGACACACATTGGTGATTTTCTCAGCTATTACATATTTGTAATAATAATTATTATTTTGTTTTATCTAGGTAAGTATTGATTTATGCTATTAGTTAAAAATATCAAAATAAACAATAGCGTGATCTCAAAACGAAGTGGTGGTCTAGATAGGGAAAGAAGTTTCTTCTGCAAACAACAATGACTATAGAATTTCGCATAAAATAATGTTTATGCAGTGCTCTGGTGATGATGATGATGAATAAAACTGTAGGAATCTGTTCTTTGTCATATCCAGAGTTACAATAAAAATAAGATAAGGTTGTAAGTTAGTCTAAATAGGCTGCAAGAAACTTACTGAGAGTTGAGGAGCCAGCGTCGCCTACGTCAGGGGTGGTAGCTGCCGTGAAGCGCCGCCCAGCAGCGCCGGTGGCTGGTGGCTGGTGGCTGATGATCGGAGGCGGTCATTGAAGACTCAACATGAATGGCAGCGGCGCATGCGTGTAGCTAGCGCGCTCTCACAGATATAAGCACGCGATCCCGGCCCCAAGCCACACTACTTTGGCGCGCCCTAACGTTCCACGAGACGTACGATACGATCCATCGCTAAAAAAAAAACATTCCACTTTTGTTTTAAAAACTTTTTTAAAATTTAGAATCTCAGTGAGTTATTGTGTTTCAGTTTGAAGTGAATATTATATTTTTTTGAACACTTTCCGGGAACTTTTGTTCGTTCAGTAAAGTTTTACGCTGCGGAGCGGAACTCGTCGTTCGAAAGGTAAGTGCGTTACAAATTGTCATCTACAGAGAAATATACATCATTCAAATAGTTATTGCATAAGTATTAGGTAAACCTCATTTTGAATGTCGGTTTCCTCGTGTCGGGAAACTCAGTTTTCTTCATAGTTAGATACCATACCAACAAGTACTTACCCAGTTATTCTGTTTTATCTAACCAACTACTTTTGTTATGTAAAAAAATAAAAACAAGAAATACTTAAAAATGAGGGTGTACAAAATATTTTTTCTGAGATACTACAACTACATAAAAAGTTTTCTCGAATTCTTGAATTGCGTCCTAGCAATCATTCCATTCAATTAAATTCAACGAACATTTTTGTCCAAATTGTCAGTGTAAAGTACTACTAGGTTTCGAAAAATGACAGAAGCAAACAAACAAATTGTATAGAAAGTATTTGGTTGTTTTCGACGTTTGGTTCGAGTTCGACGTTACAAAAATCAGTTGGACAACTTTGCTTGTTAGCAATCGGAGGAAAAAACGAATGTTGGTTATTTAGGTAACATTCTCCATAGCTTTAAAGATTTTGTTCGCATAAATACTAGATTATTTCCTGAAAATTATAAAGCTCATGTATGTACCTATTTGTAAAATATATATACAAAATGGATCGTGAATTCTGGATGTGTAGGTATAGACACGAAATTGAATAACTTTCTTCTGGAGATATAGGTTTAATGGTAAAATAATAATAATAATAAAATAAACAGTTGATCCACAATTTTACATCCATAAGTTGTTCTGTTTTATTCTGCGCCCTGTTTCAGTGGTAGCAAAATTCGTGGTTGCAAAATACGCGACTTAACTAATATAAGTCCATACCTGTCACTTTCTATCATGGGAGAACAGAACGGGATGGCAATAATTTTAGTTGAGATTTAGTTAAGTCAGGATGGTTACGAATCGGGTCCAATGAAACACTTAAGTATTCTAAATACTTAAAATTAAAACCCCAAAATACTATAATTTAGAAAAGATCTCCTAACGTTGATATATAAAATAATCCACCGACTTTTCTGTAGTATCTCTAATATAAATAAAAGGTATTGTAAAAGATTAACTATTGGAAAGCTAATTTAACTCGACTGTTTTTGTCAAAGTTAATTAAAATATCTTAGGTATAAATAAAGTACCTTCCTATTTCTGACGAAATAAGAATTGTCCGCTTGTTTCATTTAAAGAAAAAATATTACATTATAAACGAGGAGAAAATACTAATTACGAAAATTAATTAATTTCATTTCTTAGTTACGTTTCAATTTGCTTTCGTTTTGACCAAAATGTTTAATTCCTAATTAAGAACTTCAGTACCTGCTTGTTTCTGAAAATCCGAGAAAAACATTAAATTAGTAAGTATTTTGTAGCCATCGATTAAAGGACAGGGTAAATCAAATAAATTCCGAGAAAGTTAATAAAAGATAGAATTAATTTTGTTGGTAAAAATCCAGACGTTCTGATGAAATCTCTTCTATTTCCTTTGTATACTCAGAATGTTTTAAAAGTTATTGACATTCTATTAGTTTGATAAAAAAGTAATAGAACCAAATGAAAATTGAAGAATTATTTGAAATTCAGCTTCCCTGTTACCCACACCAATTAGATCTAAAGCCGTCGGAACAACAACAAACGGTCTAAGACAGTGATTGTTTTTCCATGTACATTTATTTCAGTCATTTGCTGTTTTACCTACTGTTTCAGTATTTTACTGTTACTTCTATACTAACCTGGATGGATACAAGGTGTAAAACTTAAACTTATATTAAAACTGTAGGTATATGGGGAGGCGTTTTCGCCACGTCTGACAAATATTGAGAGGCTATTTTAGATTGAAATGTACGTACATGTACCGCTATATAAAGTCACGTGCCAGATCTTTGCCTAAATTACAGTACACTGTATGTAACCCTCAAATCCCTTTGCTAGTTTCCACAGCAAGCCCGGGATAAGAAGCAGCTGACACATTCTATATTTTTCTTTCTCTCCCAGTCCAGCATGGAACATTATGACTACTTTTACACCTGTGACGTAGTATCCTCCATCCGCCCTCACGTATGGAGTGGCAAGCGATAGAAGTTTATCAATCTCTTGCGGTGGCTTATTGCCCAAGTTTATATCGGATCTGCACTAAAACAGGCTTTAGAATTGATTAAACTGCTCTCATATACTACCTACCTCGTAAAATTAAGACGTAATATTAACATATCCCTACTATTTAGTTAATATTTAAATTTGCACTTATAATGTTAAATAGTATAATAAATCGATTATTATTTAATCCATTAATTAAACTTGGCGTCGTTTTTTTTAAAATTCCATTAAATATTATAATTATCGCCCTATTCGAGGGTGGGCTCGTGCCCCATGGTGGGGCGTATTATGAGCTTATGATGATAAAAATAATTAAATATTTTTCCCAATACTGATAAGGTTTAATTGTATTAGTGAAGGACCCATTAAGGGGCCCATCATTCCGTCCATACGATAATTATTTAGACAGAAAAACATAATTCTCCTTAAGGAGGGAAGTACTCTAAATCGGGCTTAACACGGTCCGGCATTTCACTTTGTTATGATAGTTAATAGTTGAATTTTCAATAAATATATATATGGTTAGCTTGTCTAAAATATGGAGAACAACTAGATTCATAGATTTAATCTAAAAATACTATGATTACACCAGGAAATCATCAGAAATATCATGAAAAACTGGCGTCTCAATGCCGAATTTCAACAACAGTGACATTTCTATGAGCTTAGAAACAGCAAATGTTATATCGAATTCACCGTATAATTATGAAGAACATTGTAATCAACTCTGTTTTTCAATAATTTTTGTGTACATTGAGATATATGCAAAAATATATGAAATCGGCTTGAAACAGCCCCATGCTAGAAAAGGACCGAGCGCGCATTCTGTCATTGGTTTGAAAGGGACAGTTGCCGCGAGCACATAGACCCTTAACATCTGAAAATCTCAGCGTGGGAACGCGTATAAACTCTCAAAGAGATAATCTAGTTAGGTATTTTTATAACCCGAGTCTGAGTGGGTATTTTTATACCGTGTAGGTATTACTATCGTCGTCATATCAATTATTTTTAGATTACAATCATGACTACAAACTTTCATTCACTCTGTATCTTCCAAAACTTCCAATAGAAATTTGGTGTGGAAATTAAAATACAACATAAGCTAATTAATGAATATGTAGCAACCATCGCGTAGCTAGGGTTTTTAACTTAGAGAATAGCTAGATATAGGAACCTTATTTGAAATTGGAACATCCGGTAGCTATCGGTGCATGCAGTTTCCGGTTGCGACTCTTATTCCGGAACAAATCCCGGATAGCTTCTTGTTATATATAGGATTCATATAAATACTGTGTACAATACGACGGTATAGCTGAAAAATACGTGGATATGTTGCTATAGGTATCTGACCGTGTAATCATCATTATTATTATTATGTTATTATATTTAGCCTATTTGATCCCACTGCTGGGCAAAGGCCTCCCCCGCGGTCTTTCATTCATTACGGAATGCCACAGTGTGTGATCATACTATGATCGCTAAGCGAAGTAAAATAATTTTTATACTAGATCTCTTTCAATTAAGGGTTGTGCAAGGGGTTGCTAAGTAAACGAAACTGAACAACTTTCACAAGAATTTCTGGAATATGAGAATGTATTTAATACTTGCGATTGTTGGCACTTGGTGAAACTGCATTGTAACCTTTGTTAATAAATACACTTGTACTCGTTTCACAATTTATTGTGGGATAAAACCTATCCCTGGGATTATGAAACGAGTACAAATGAAATTGTATTTATTTTTCCCATTTCAAATTGTTAGATGGAAGTGGTCATTAATATGGAGAGGAGAAGTTACAGCTGGATCATTGATTCGTTGGCAAGTAAAAGAGAGAAGTCACATCGTTACTTTGAAGTTTTATATCAGATAGGAACATTGTACCTACGTAAAGTACCTGTACCATAATGAAAATAAATAAGTATTTCATACATTTTATGTTTTTACCTCATACACGGTTAACTTACGTGAAACCAGTTGAATAATAAATCCACAGGAAATGGTTAAAAAGCCGATACTTAAATTAAAACGTGACGTAGTTTAGTGAAATACTCAAGGTGGGTGCTAATCGCGTAACTTGTTATGTTTACATGCGTAATACATGTTGGTAACAGACAGACAAGTCTGTATAGGACTCGCACACCGATAGACGAGGGTTCCGTATTCCAAGTTATATTTACGTTGTCGCAACATAGATGACGCTGAGGCTGAGCCCGCGTACAACTGACTGAACACAGCCTTGTAAATAATTTTATCTTGTTAAAATTTCAGAGGAAAATACAAACTTTTTAGCAAAACCCTTGTGGTTTGTGGCTAATCCGTAAATTGATACAGACACAACTGACTAACAAATTAAAATGTAATCCTCTGCCTGTCCTTACGGGATATAGGCAAGATTTTGTATTATGTGTAGCTTATATTTCAAGTCCAAGCTTTGTTTGTGATTCCATTTAATCATCAGTATGTATGTAGCAGAATGTAGCTACCTCACACCATGCCTCAGCAAATGCTAAGGTCCTTATTGTACTGAGCGAAACTCCGTCGCGGCCTCCATTGTCCTGCTTTAAGACAAATAAAGCGCTCGTTTAAATAAAGGCTAGTCATTTTCAGCCACTCTCTTTAGTAATGAGTTTCGGTACTTGCTTAGTACTTTTGTTGTAACATTTTTGAGCTGGCAACAGAAACAGAAAAAATATATTTAATGGTTATTGGGCTTTTTAAAGCTAGATAGTTTTATGTAGTAAACTTTTTTTATGTAATCCCTTCGTTACGCTAATAGTTGTCCGGTTTTTGAGTCATTTGATCTATCATTGCCTTTAGAGTCAAAAACAATCCATCGCAGAAAAAAAATAAACGTATATTACTTATGTATAAAAATAGTATTCCATTTATAAACATTCTGTTATGGAGGTAAGGTAATCGAACTTATCAGAAATTGTTAACCGATTTAGATGATAAACGAATTGCAAATTGTGATACCGTATCGCTATAATTTATGTCCCTTATGAGACTTTCCAAGTACCGAAAAGTTTAGCTTAGCAAAGTTTAGAATTTTCACATTAATAAAAATACTATACTATAATTGGGGTGGCAATTAGCATAAAATTTATTGTATGTATCCTTTATTGTATGTTGTGTTGCTTACTCTGTTGGTGATCAATAAATAAAAATAAATAAATAAATAAAGAAACTTTTAGGAGTTAAAACAGATTTATAGATCACTATATTTAGATCTTTATCTACATAGATATGATTAAAAAAAATATGCTATTAACTTATTATAGTTTACCAAAGATATATCAGAAGATGTATTAGTTGATTCTGTAAAAATATATCGATTTGCTGTTTAAAGCTTGATAAGGTATATGGTGTTAAGGGGGATCAGTAGGTATTGTATTTCCTAGCTTGAGTTCATATCGTGATGGATTTAAAGAGTATAGTAACTTATGATCTTTTATTTTACTTTAATCCTCTTTAGAGCGCCAACTTTTCCCCTTTTAAACCAAAAAGAACTGACAGCGTAGGATAAAAGGACTTCAACGCAAGAAAACAAAGAAACTAGGATAATAAGAGGGAATATCATCACAAAGGAAAAAAAAAACTAATGGTAGTGCTCTAGGAGTCAAGTGATATTCCACTTAAATAAAGAATGACTAATGTTTATGATAAATCATCACACATTATTCTTGTCTTGCTTTTATACTTGAAAATTATTAACAAACTCAATAACAGCTGGAAAATTTATATTTCCTAATTAAAATATTAACCAAAAGTTAAGGTAAATGCAAGTAAAGGTTACTACCGGTACAGTGGAGAACCTCTACATCGCCACAGCCAACGCCGTCAGAGTGGAGTGGCTTCCTAGAATTTAAAATTTAGAAGAAAGTAGGCTACTTAATTAATAATATCAAATTATACAGTAAAATGAAAACATTAGTCACCGCTCAAACTATGATCTAAACCAGACAAATTCGGACGCAATTTCTCTATTCATATTAAAATAGATAAGGATGGTCTGTTTATCTGAGGCATATCTTCTACTGGAGCGCCTGTTGGAATTCTCTCTGGACCGCCTGGTTATCTAACTAAAATCTTATTGTTAAATAAATTGAGTTGGACCATATTGAGTTGGTACGCAAGTGATTGTATTATGTTACTCGATAGATGGAGATTGGACAATATTTTTATTTGAAGAATGGATACTTTACTTTGTTTTTTCGAATTAACATTAAAAAAAAAAGTTTTTGTACGACGGGAAACTAACTTACCAAGGAAAAAATTATCGGGCACGGATAAAACCGCGATTTAAAAAGAAAATGTGGAAATAATTTTATCATTGTTTTTTATATTACACAGCTAAGAAAATCACGCGTTGTTTTGTGGTCTCTTTAACACGTTCGTAGTCATTCGTGTAATTCTAAAAAAAAACGTTAATGTGTAGCGCTACGTGACTACGTGTGCTACGCCACCGTAGCAAAAAGCTACGAAAAGATTTCTATGAACTTTTGTATAATTCTATTTTCAAACTATTTCGCATGACTTTATATTGTTGAATGTATTCTATGTGTATTTATAGCGAAGATATGAATATAATACGTATTTTAAAATTGGTGTAGTATAGTGTATATAACTAGGTACTTTTTGTTATACTAAGTTGTTTCCTCCCTCCAAACCACGATATGGCTGGTGCAATGAAGTCAGTGTCTTGGTCGTCTATGTAAATACTCACTTACATAGACTCACCCTTTTTATTCCCAAGGGAAATTCCCGGTTTAAACTTAAGTTTACCTTGAGAAGACGGTGGTGGTGCGGGTCATCTTGTCATTTGAATGCCACTTTGACAAGGGCTCAGTTCTGTATGATAGATATGAATTTATCATGATTATACCTACTATCGTCCTAGCTCTTTGGCGGGTAATTATCGTTAAAATTTAGTTAGATCCATCTTAGATTCCGTTTGTCAAGCCCGGTAGAAATGGAAAATACCAAGGCCCATATTAATAATCACCTCTTGAGACCCACAGCGAGTTTGAGTTCGTATCAGAAATATCATTTTAGTTCAAAACGGCCTGTCAAATCTATACTTAATATTGCTCTCAATATTAAGTATAGCAGTTTCATAAATACAAGCCTTAGATATATTTTGCCTATATTTTGATCTTTTACTTATACTCGTATAGTTGTCTAAAGATGTAGAGCAAAAAATAAACAAAGACGCTGTTGTACTTAAGTGCAAAATACATCCTTGTGTAAGTGCGAGAACCGAATGCGAAATTACCCCGCAATAACCAGTGGCCATTGTTACTCTTACAATCGAGGTAAAGAACAATACAAATGTGGAAAAATATGAGATAAAAAGTGTCGGTCATAATCATACCTAACATTAATTTCTTTGTATTATTCATCATCAGGTCATAATACGTCCCCACCGAAGGGCACGACCTACCCAGTTGACCACGTGGGTCCAGTACGGATTGGTCGACTTCACACACAATCTTTGGATTTTGTAGGCGTATGCAAGTTTCTTCACAATGTTTTCCTACACCGTATAAGTAAGCGCCGAATGAATGTACATGAAATTTGGAAACTGAGAATTATATTGGCGCGAGGTGGGATTCGAACCACGACCCCTGCACTACTACACCATTGGGCTTGCTTGCTTAAATGGCTGTTGCATGCATGGTTAAAGACTGTAAAGAAGTGATGAACTTTAGGGGAAAGAAAGTCAAGGGCGAAATTATTTCAACATGCATGTTATATATTATTGCGTATTAATCACCCTATTCTCATATTGAGTATTAAAACAATCTGTACCTACCTAGTACCTACAGCCGGTATTATTTACAGATATATAAAATGTCTCGTGCCCCCCAAGAACCAGAGTTTGTTGTTGAAATTCACACAAAAGCTATCTGGATCCTCGCCTACGGCAGTCTGCCAACAATCTGCTCATGCCCGTTAAATTTTGATAAAGAATTAAAAAGACAATAGTTCCGAACAATTTGTACTGTGGATAAACTTTTAATCTTCGAATCGCGACAGTCTGGGAAGTCCTAAGTCGTTTTCAGTCGTGTTCTTTCTTCAGGCGTAAAACGGAACGGCGGCGCGGATTTGGTGGAGAGTTTATTTCGTTGGAGAAACAAGGCTTTTGAATTGGGTATGAAAGGGAAGAGCGTGAAAAGCATAAAACTGTAGTCAATTTCCGGTAACTTTTTAAGTAGATTATTTTTTCGCAACATCAGTGAGCAACGATTCGTTTTTGAAAACACGAGGCACGCACGGATGTTTTTTTGTGTCGTTTATGTTTTTTAGAAGAAAAGACAGAAATTGATTTACAATAAAGAGCTACATGCATCAAACTTTTCGTAACGCGTCCCTACTTTACAGCATATGCACAGTTCATCAAAGCTTTTCAAAGTTTTTTTACCAAAAAAGAAACTGTCATATAAAATGCAGTTACTAAACGTGATTTTCTGCAAGCAAGTGAGTATGAGTGTCGTACTCAGTTGTACTAACTCCTAACTCAGTGAAAAGGTCAGACGAGCGATACGAAGTACGAACCATGTTTTTCGCTCCTAAATACTCCATTTGGAGAGCGTGAAAACTGTTGGAAAACGTTCTCAAGTGAAATTCTGGTAAACGCGGAATTGGAAAATAGAGCAAGGTAAAAATGTCAGCAGTAAAATCACTAGGATATTTGTAAATATGGCAGAAAAAAGCTGTATATAACTTATATATAACTAGTTTAGGATCTCTTAGCATTGTAATTTCCTCGTTTTTGTTTTTATAATTTCAGAATCCTTACATAAAAATAAATGTTGGCTGAAGTGCATCTTTACCATGCTTGCCATACGTTAGGAATCACGCAGCCTATTGCAGCTTACGCTTGATGCACAATACCGAGGCAGAGGCATCACATCTACGGAGGTGATGCTGTCAATTCCATGTAATTCCTGAGTGATCTATAAATCAGTCATCACTCTGCCAATCTAGTATTAGGTAGTAGGAAGGGTGGACTTTGTAATACTGCTATTTGGAATGATATTAAGATAGGAAATTAAAAGAAACGTTTCTTTATACACTGTTTAATGACGAATAGGGAGTTGAAAAAAAAACCAAGACTATCAGTACAATGGTGACCTATATTATATACCCTGGCTGTTTATATAAAAAAAATAACATTTTAAGTGATAAATTATATTCTGTGCCTATAACATTAATAAAGTAGACATTTTAGGAAAGAGACAAAAATTATATCAACTGGCTCACCAGGACTCATCCTTTGTCGTTTCCAAGCTGTTAATATTAAACATGATCAACAATAAAATTAATGAGTCACGAACGTTAGACAGAATTATTTAATTGAATTTGTATTATTGAAATTTTCCCTGGATACGGGCCCTTGTTCAACATTTTGTCGGATTACCACAATACCTTCGAGTTTTCTCACTTTGTTAATTTATTGTTCTGTAACTTTAAATTCATCGTAATGTTGTAAATAAACTGAGAAGGAAGCTGGAAAGAATATCTTGTAACTGTTAAAATATAACTATTTATATATCTTTTATCTATATATATCTTGTAACTATATATATCTTTTATCTTGACTAATAAATGTGGGCGATTCGTATGCACACAAAATCACTAAATCTTACTTAAAATGGTCACCTGTCAATTTCTATCCTAAGAGAACAGAAAGGAACGGCAACAATTTTAGTTAAGATTTAGATAGATAGATAGATATAACGTTTATTCAAGAATACAGTACAAAACATTTACATTTACACGGATACAATATAAGCCAAGAGAACAGAAGAGAGAGTTTAGGATGTAGTGTACCGTACCCTCGAAAAGGCCCCAACTCAGCATAATGCTGGAGTGCTAAAATAACACCTCAGCGCTGTTTTTCAGTTAGTACCAATTTGGTTTAGTGGGAGTGCGCAAATTAGAGTCTTTATTTATATGAATATATATTAAATTTATAAAAGTAAAAATAGATGGTTAAATGGTTGTATGATTACTTATTTAAATGACCTTTAATACATATTTTGATATGATTATTAATATAATGATAAAAATATAGTGAGAAAAAAGAAAATAGGTACTCGTAAATAGTTAAGAGTATACATACTTACATGGTTTAAAAATAAATAAATAGTTAGTATATAATAAAATAAAATAAATTTTAAAATTGGTTGATGTTCATTGATGTTCATCTGCCCGCCAGTATAAATTAAGTTAGCGATTGCAGGAAATATAGGCACCTACCTATTTTGTAATATTTAGGAAATATTAGGTTTAGCATTTCAGACCATCAACAAGCTTATGGAACAGCCTTCTGCAGAGATAAAAAGTGTTTGCTTTTTTTATTTAGTTAAGTCATGCTCTCCACGAATCGATAGCAATGCCTCCTGCAGTTTAAATTAGACGTATTCTGTGAAGGTATCAGAAAGTTTTCTAACTTTGACCAACTAGTTACTACTAGAATATCAAATTCATTGAAACGACATTGGGATACAGCCTTAAACAAATTAATCTTATGTACAATTTTCCAATGGAAAAATAAGTCATCTTAAACAACACAGTAGTCACCTGCCAGTGTTGTAAACGTACTGTTATCTTGAATTATCTCCATGAACAATCTAAAAAACTGTTTCGCATTATTCATAAATTATTAGATAACTTGACTTGTAAAGGGAAACAGGCGAACTAAGGAAGCAATTGCTTCTACGCAATGATTCTTTGAGTTTAATATAAAATACACATTTATCTCCCTTACGGGGTAGACAGAGCACCATCAGTCTAGAAAAAGTGTTCGGTAAGATGATACCTACGTCACTTCTCGAGGTTTTTATAGAAACCATGTCAGATGCTTCTTCTTCTTCTCTGTTGTGCTTTAAATACTGAGCAAGGTTCATCGACTCGACAACCCACACGGCAAGAAGAAGACTGTAAAATATTTACTTGTATTTTTAAGCCATTTTACGTAGGAAGAAAAATACCTTCACGGTTTACTTGACGGAAAAAAGATTAAAATTTTCTGATGAGTTGTTTTCTCGCAACGGAAGATAAATCTTAAACGATTTGTTGATTTTTCTTTCAGTAAGATCACAAAGAAAAGTCTATCAAGAAAACTCTCAAGGTAAGAATCAAGTTGTCAACTAGGTACGAAGGACATTTATCGTTTAGTGGAATCTGGGCCCGTATTCTGCTATTTTGACAACGTCAGATTTTTAAGAATTGTGCGCCTTATGGCTATCCGGCGAATTTTGCGCGGTTTTGGGCGTAGTACATTCCACTTTTGGTTACAAAATTTATATTCGCGATGTATAGAGCCAGCAGTGTAGGAAGATTCTTACGCGATTCTTAAAAAGACAAAACAATCTCGTATATTATGGCCATATTTTGGTTAAAATTCGAGTCTAATCGTTTATACTGTCTCTTTCAGTTTTCATGACAACAATGGAATAAACAATATTTCTTTTCGAAGAACTAGTAGTCTTGTGTAATTTTGCTCATATAGTTCACTCAAAAAGGCTTGATTAGAGATGACGATAAGTTTACTGTCGGAAGTCGTGGCGTTTTGGTATCAGACTTCATAAAATTAAAAACAAGCTTTTTCATTAGTAATAGATAGATGATGGTCACACTACACGCTAGAAATGGGGATCTAATAAAAAAGTTTGCTTATAGGTAGATAAACCACGTACCAGTATCTTTCTCTGAGGGTTTTCAATCTTGTATTATTTTAATTTTGCCGACTAGGTTCATTTTATAATAACAACATCAACACGAAATACCCATAAAATCAAATTCAAATATTTCGCAAAAATTATCATTGCTTTTACCTATAAGTACATGTTATAAAATTCTTTGTCCTGAATGACTGACTGACTGACTGACGGATCAACGCACAGCCTAAAGCACTGATTGTAGAAACCTGTAACTTGGAGGGAGTTTAACTTACTTCTGTTTGTATGACGACGTAGGAATCCGATAATCGGACAGTAAAATCGTTTCTTATAAAAAATTGCTACTTCATCGCTACTCGGCTACTCGCTATTGTCATATTTCCAATCTTCATTCATTATAATTTTCTATAGATGCTTTCATTAAAGGTTTTAATGTAATAAAGGTGAGTTCATATATAAAACCGTGAACTTTTTCATTTCGAGGAAAATATGTAACTATTTCTATTTTAATGCATTTTATTTATATTTTTTACGGATGCTTAAAGTATATTTTAGAGGTTTTTGTACATACATATAGTGTTATTTTATTAAGTAGGAATGCGCCGTTTTTCCAACCATATTTTTAATTACAGGGCTATTTTTTAGTCAGTACACAAACTGATAGGGGCTCAGACAATAAAATTAAACAAACAAGAAAAAGTATGTTATTCTTTGTGTCCTAATTTCTTGATGGAACTCCATGTTAATTTATAATAAAACACTCATTTCACTAGTTCCACTGAATCATGAATATTATAATTTATTTTGCTATTTAAGGGTAAAAACGGGACCCTATTACTGAGACTTTGCTGTCCGTCCGTCTGTTACCAGGCTGTATCTCATGAACCGTGATAGGTAGAGAGTTTAAATTTTCGCAGTTAATGTATTTCTGTCGCCGCTTTAACAACAAATTCTAATAACAGAACAAAATAAATATTTAAGGGGGGCTTGCGCATTTTGCCGTTTTTGTAAAAATAATGGTACGAAACCCTTCATGCGAGTGCAACTTGCACTTGCCGATTTTCTTATTTTTATGCCATTTTATACGTTTATTTCAGGCAAATATACTATACAATTTATGGCATTCTTTAAGTATAACAATTAAAACCCTTTTATTGTTTTAAAGGAAGCTTAGAGCACATTGTCATCATCAACATACCTACATATAAATATTTTTTCTCAACACTTATTTTTTGTGTAGTGTGTAGTTACTGTTGTGGTAAACTAACCCTTATAAATAACATAAGACTTTTTTTTATTAAGAAGTATACCTCTTTTGAGTAAAAAAAAAATGCCATTGCTCTTGTCAATAATGACAATTATTTTGACTTTTTGACAATGCAGAGTAGCTGAGTCATGGGCTGAGTATTTACGGGAAATGTTGATAAAATTTAAAATATTTTAGATGATTTAAGTTCCTGTTCTATCCAGTCCATCAAGTGCAACACCCAGGGGGAAATCCACCAGGCCCAGAACAGATGTGCCTGGAGAGCCTTGACCCGCAACGCTACTTTTGGTGGTCACGACCCTCAGACATGAGGAAACGATGAAGAAAAAGAAGAAGAATCAATAAGTGCTGTGTGTAAATTGCGTGCGGTTCACAAAATGCCCTAAAACACCTTGATCGTAAAGCAGAAAATGCATTGCAGAACTTTGTAGCAATACGAGACTATTTGGAGACTATCTTCTGCCTGTCTCCAAATACTTATTACCATGGAGAAATATAATATTATAATAATACATAGATTCGTATTGAAGAACGTATATTGACACACATGACAAAATGAAAGAAACAAGGAATGGACAGTATGTAAAACGAGGTTGCAACATTCGTCCCTCCCTACATTTCTTCTATGAGCCACCTTGGCGGTATGACCAGGCGATGGCTCCGTCGGGGCGTCTGGAGATGTCAGAGCGTTACGAATTTCTGATTGTGAAGGTGCTGCGGTTGCTTCTGACATAGGGGTGACTACTGCTGGTGGTTGCAAGGCTGAACCCAGAACTGCTGATTCTACAGAAGTAGGTGTGGGCAGCGCAGGAGACATTGATGCAGCCATAAGCGGAGTGGATGTCGGTGTCTCTGGTCGCAAGTTCAAGCGAGGTCGGATGTGATCAGCATGACGACGCTTCTCTTCCCCATTTGGAGTAGTCACGACGTATGAGTATCGGTGTTTGCGAGTCAAGATTGTAGCTGACTGCCAGTTTTTCTCAGTTTTTCAGTTTTTTTCTTTAAGCGGGTGGTGTGTGGTGCTAATTTATTAAGGATTGGCAAATGTATAAAAATAATATAGAATTTAACTCCATAAATGATTTTTACTAAAGACAGTAGAGCTCCCTCAGTTCTGTACACTATACTTAACTGCCTCCGTGGTCTGAGCCATGGTCTCCCGAACCGGAGGTCCTAGGTTTGATTCCCAATTTATCACTTTTCGAGGTTCTCCCCTGTTTGGTTAGGACAATGCAGTTTGAATTTACCTGATTGTTGGACAAAAAACGGATTCCGTGCTTCAAAGGGCACTATTCGTGGAAGTCTAGGTTTAGCAGTGAAAAAATATATAAAAACATGCGAGGAAATTCCCATACAAATTGTACCAGAGTTGCGTTTTGGAAAACCTACTAGCGCCATCTGTTGAGTTTTAGCTTCTACACGGGAGTGCAAGTGCAACAGTGCAACCCGTATTTTTTTTTATATTACGTAGTTTACAGTACAAGGAGTTTATATTCTTAGGTTTATGCTTATTGGGAGGGAGGGAAAAGTGAGGACAGGCAGGAAGAGGGATTATGTAGTACAAGGAGTTTATAGCTAGGTTTATTATATAGCTATTATTATTATTCTTAGGTTTATAGCTATTGGGAGGGATGGGGAAGAGAGGGCTGGGAGGGGCAGGGTAGTGAAGGCCGGGAGAGAGGGGGAAATGAGGGCCGGGAGGGAGAGGGAAGTGAGAACTGGGAGGGATAAGTAAGTGATGGTCGAAAGGGAGGGAGAAGTCAGGGCCACGAGAGAGGGGGAAGTGAGGGCCGGGAGGGAGAGGGAAGTGAGGGCCGGGAGGTAGAGGTAATTGAAGGCTGGGATGGCTGAGGCTTTTAATATGACGAGTTTTAATGTATAGGTAGTCAGGATAGGTAGTAGTGAAGTACAACGGGTCATCTAGTAAACTATAGATGTTTATCCACAGAAGAGTAAATGGAGCTAGCGCGACTTCTCAAATCAGTGTGTTTAACTATGTAATGTAAATGTGACATAATAAAGAAGAGAGATCGTTCGTACGCTCATGATCGTATACATATTGAAGTAAGTTAACCCATATTAAAATAAATTTAAATAAAACCTTATTTATCATATACTTACTTATATAATGTGTCTATGATTATTATGAGAGCCTCAGATGAGAGCGCTCGAGCGTTGCTACAAGAACACTAGCGCCTTTTTGTAATTAAAATAGTAATTCCCCAAATGAACATATTATTTGAAACATCGACTGAAAAAATTATTCCTAATAATTATTTTTCACGAGCGAAATACTATCCTGCACTTATTAATACCCAAATTATCACAATAACAACAGTACTCTATTTGCTGTTAAATTCATTATTTTAAATACTTTTGCAAATGTTTCAGTTACTTCAATAACTCAAAATTGAATTTAATGTTTTGCAAGATTTTTTACAAAGTGCCGCTAGTTTAGTGGTATTAACGATTTTAAACTTTCTCGTAAAAAGTAACGTATTCTACTCTATGGTACAAAAGTCCCTAAAACTGTACCAAAATTTCTTCGTTAATATTTAACAAAAATATCTAGAAAATCTCACTTATTGGTAGGAGAATGCCTTGTTTTCTATAAAATAAGATATTGCGGATGTACCAAAACATAAATAAACTTTGAACAACGCCAGTATTTGTGCTAACCTCAAATATTATTATTTACATTTTTGTTTGATTCCATTATTTAATGAACAGAAAGCTTATGTTATTTACATTTGTATGCTTTAAAGCATCTATATGAAACATTTCAAAGTAATATGTACTATAATTACTGAATTATTCAAAAAGAGATACAAGTTTTCTCGATTTGGCCGAAACTATATAGAACTTCAATTTCATTTTTATAGCAGAGGATAAACCTTGATTCGGGCATTCTTCCTGCAATTTTTTGTAATTCAATGTGCAAGGGCTTTAATTTTATAAGAAAATTAAGAATCTTTTAATAATTCTGTCAAATATTAAAAATTACATGTCAAAAATTAAGAATTACAAAATGGGTTGCACAATAAGTCAAAAGCTATTTTGTAATTTTTAATTTTTGACATGTAATCTTGTCCGTATTCTGAAATTTCATTCAATTTTGAATGAACGATGTTCGAACTTGTCAAAATGATTTCGAACACACAAAAACGAATTTGCTATACATTGATTGTTTTAAACACTTTAGTTTTTCTTTTGGAACAAATCGTTCAATGTACTCTTTAGATACAGCGTTTTGTCGCCATTAGCCATAAGCTTCCTAATTATTAACTTTCTGTCATTGTCAAAATAGGAGAATCAGGGCCCTGGGTAACACATTTTTTTGAAAAAAATTGATATCAGTCATGCTACTTACAACATACCTACTATATACAACGTACACTGTGCATTTGAGTATGGCATAATTTTTTTAAACATGAAATATAATCACCAAAAATTCCACACGAGTGGGATTTGAATCCACAACCACCGGCGTACAATGCGTGCCACATGCCACTGCCCTATACAACATAGCTGGCTAAATTGTGTGTTCAAGCCATCCGAAGATATCTTAATGGTTTCTTTAAACAGCCAACTGTGACGTTTTTTTTTACTACGTAGGAACATTTTAAGCAGCAAACGTCACTCTTCCATCACTTAATTTTTTAAATTTAAGAAAGTGACAAAGCTAATTAAAATTTGTTAGGAAATGTTTTACCCAGAATTGACACCAATGTTGTTAGGAAGACGTTACACTTATGATTTTCATAAAAGTTAAGCAAGGGTTGGAATAAAATTAAGCTAACTTTTCAGCTGCCAAGATTTTGGAGTATGCCACAATATTGTACTCATATTCTTGTATCGAGTTAAAATTTAATCTATTACTTTAAAGTGTTATTTTGAAAGTTGCATGGATAAATCCTTGTGCTGCAGCTACCTTTGGAAATTTTGATTTTGGGAAGATGAAAGTGGCTACTTTTACCTCAGGAAAAGAACGAATTTATTCAGATTAACTAATTTAGCCGCGGGCGAAACGTAGAGCAATTAGTCTCATCATGATTCTAGACGTTTAAAATTCATACATTTTTATAGAAGGTAAATAGGAGGTCTCGGTAAGGGAAGAGCGATTACATCATCCTGGATATCATTTGTCAGAAGGCAAATTGGTATTCAGTTCCGTCCATTGAAACCCTCACGGGCGAGACGTTCAGACAGAAACACGAACCAATCCTACCTTTTATTAATCACAAGATATGTGGGGATGAAAAAAATATATTTTTACAGTTTATTTTTGGAATATGTACCTACTGTAGATTCATTCAACCACATTGTTTGTTTATCTGAGACTGTTATTTCTTTTTGATAATGAAAGTTTGGATATGTGTGTGGCTTTCAGTTATAAACCACAATGATGGTAATTCAGTTTAAGATAATCAGTAAATTAATTTTAAAAATTGTCCCGTCTCAATTACTCAAATTAGTTTGACACCTAAAATTACGCAGTCGACGGCATGGTGTCTAGTTTTGCATTATTTTAGTCACGTCATTACTTTAACAGCCAGAAGTCAGGATTTTTTTATTTAAGCAAGTGACATAACTAATTTAGTTTCACAAACATCTTTGTCCAAATCAAGAGCTTTTACAGTGCCAAATTACACAAATACCGGGTGAAAAGAAATTGGCTGGGTATGAACCGACCCATGAAACTGAACAACTTTCCCCAAGACACATAGTTTGAAATATGAAAACAAATTTTACCCTCCCATACATAATTACTTGAGCCGCTGTCTCCATTTGTATGGAAGGGCCATTTTTTTAATATTTCAACCTATGTTCCTTGGGGAAAGTTGTTCAGTTTTTAGGTAGGTTTACACCCTAAAGTTTGGTCAGCAATTTTTTCTCCTTTCTTTAGATTGTATGTAGGTAGGTTGTCAATTTTTTTCGCGTGACATTGCCCCCACGTTTCGAGTAAACCAATTATTGGCAGAAATGGCAAGTGGCTGCCCATCTCTCGAGATCCTCCACTCAGAGCCCGGCAAATTAAACTTCGGTTAATTAAATCTCTTTTGCCATATTTTTGATTGATATAACTTCTTATTATTGCTCATGATTGCTGTTTGCTACTCTTCAAAAACGGCAAACGTGGTGTAGGGCGTAGTGAAACCAGGTGGGGCCATGATATTTGTAAGGCAGCGGGCAGAAATTGGATGATAACGGCTGAAGACCGAGCTGAGTGGCGTGCCATGAGAGAGGCCTGTGTCTCTCCCATGGCACGCCACTCTTCAAAAGTCTCTACTAAATGTTTTTATCACTAAACTATTTTTAAATAAAGGAAGGTTCCCATTTAAATTGAATAGACAATAAAAACACAGGTTTGATTGTTCAGAAAACATTTCGTTTAAAAAGGAGCATAACGGTTTTACGTTTGAACAATACAGCGTGGCGTTCTATAAAAGTAAAACATAAAGGGTATAAATAAGGGGTCTTTAAAAAGAGGTCAGTGCATTCATTAAACTTAAAATGTTTTCCTAAGGAACATGATGAAAACGTTCTAACTATCATGTCAAGTAATTTCAGTACGGGACGAATAATATTGCACGCACATCGAGACTTAAAAAGAGACTGTTATGTTATCTACTTGATGTTTAAAAGCGCGACAAAGATGTACAATATTTATAGCGCTTTACTGTAGGTGCGTGTAAAATCATGAAGCAACAGTTTTCCAATCTCAAGTGCATTCATAAATACAAAATGGCTTCCGGTGTCGTAAAGTTTGCTGCTCATATGGCGCCTGCGCTGGCCGATATATTGTCATAAATCTACTTCCCCATTTGCCTTTTCTACGAGACTTGTCGTGTAGTGAGAACGAAGTGCCTTTTATACTGTAAACTATTTGGGTACTGGGTTTACATGAAATCATAAAAAAAATACGTATTTACATGAATCCTAAACAGAAAAAAATTGAGGCATGTAACACAATGTTTAAATTGAAGAAGCTTCAAATAATAAAACAAGGAATCTTTTTATTTAGTCAAGGTTGTAGAGATTTTAAGAAAACATCGTAGGAAGACGAGAAATGAGTGTTCCTCTGCAACACATTAATTCAAAATTATGAAAATCTTGCAATTATATTATAAAATTATTGTTCAGAGACAAAATTTTGCATAAATTCAATTAGGAATGCCAAGACTCTGCATTTCATTAGATTATAATAATAATGTTGTTGCTTGTTTTTGTTGTCATTTACATTAAGTTTTACTTTGTACCACATATATAGAGGAGTGTTATATTTTATTGTTCCAATTCCAATATGATGCCTAGACTGGGTTTGCAAATATATACCTACCTATAAATATGCATCTACATGTAAAATTTACATGTTTCGTAATAATATTTTATGGATAAATAAGAACATCTATCTATTATCATATACCTATCTAAGATCCCTACCTACCTATCAATCAGTATTTTGAAAAAAATCACAAATTTTTATTTAAATCAAAATATTGTAATATACGGGGTGTTAGGGACAGCTTCCCGCATACTGATAGGGGTTGCTCAGTTAACGAAACTGAAAAACTTACGCCAGGAGCTTTTTAAGGAAATGAAAAAGAAATGACAAAATGACCACCTCGATCAGACAATTTGTATGGAAAAGCCAAAATTATTTTTTATTTCCTGAAAGAATTTCCTGTTGAAAGTTGTTCAGTTTCGTTGACTGAGCAACCCCTATCAGTTTGCGATAAGCTGTCCCTTACTTTACCCAGTAGATTTGACAGTCCTTACACTCGATGTTAGTCTCAGAGTTGATTATTGATAGGTACGGGCAGAAGCAATCATCAAAGCATCGATTTAAAAAAACATACAGTTTTTTTTATTGAAATAAAAAATATAGGTAGAAATATATATTATATAACCCAAGAAAATTTGACTGGTTAATGTTGCACGGTGTCCGGCAAGCGGCAAGGCGGTGGGTGCCCGAGGCGGCAGATAGAATTACCCAAACGAGGTTATTACAGTCAGACAGCTATTACAGTCTGTCGCCCGGCGTGCTTCAAAATAAAAACACACATTTTCGACAACTCTGACATCAGTCGTAGATCAGTCTGAGATTTATTTTTATGTACTAGCTATTGTAATCTTGATGATAAAATAAATAAATAAGGGTTGATCAAATCGCATTACGTCTGAGATTAGGTTTTATCGGTACCTTTAAACTACTGATATGGGGTCCATGTAGTTGGCATGTGATAGAATTACCTAAACGAGGTTGAGCTTACGGCAGCTAAATTGCCCGGCGTGCTTCAAAACAGACATTTTCAACAACTACCTACACGTACTACAAGTAGGTACACGAGGAGCAAACTTTCTAAAAGCGGGTATGTTGGAATTATGTAAGATTTTCTGGCATCTTTGAGCAACTATTAATATGATGTCATGCATTAGTCAGACTCGATATTTATTGCGAATTTTAAATTTATTTCTAGGAAGATAGATATGCCATAGAGGCAACATAGGTATTTCTGAATTTTCGATTGACTTCGGAATCTCTGAAATAGGAAACCGTGAATTAGGAAGTCAAATATATCTCAAATTAGGATTATTTACTATAAGATGACACTTGTATGAGACTTGTCAATGATCTTTCATTCAATGAAAATGCAAACACATATTTTGAGTACATTGAGTATTCATAAGTTACTTTTTACCGTAGGAAAATATTTTATTCCTACAGGAAAACTTATCAATTTTTGAGTAAAACTACGTGCCAAAATAGGGCAATAATAAAAAGAATGTACCAAGGGAACAAAAACACTTCAATGATAAACTTTTTAAATGAAAGTGGTGCCTCGTTGCATTTTTAATATTAATTTAAGAGTTAATTCCGGAAGTTGTTTATATTAGGCTTCATAACTTTTTTAATTTCGTTCCCTTTTTATTCCGTCAAGAACTTTATACTTTATTCTCATTTTTATTTTTCATAATGTAGAGCTTAGTTTAGAGTCTTACGAAATATGATCTAAAATTTAAAATTTGCACCTATTAAATACAACAAAAAAATAAATAACATAAATAACAGTAAAAAAAATTGACCCAGCATTTCAACTACTTAGTGCTGTGATGTGACGAAATGTGAGTAGTAATGAGTAAAACAACATTAGAACCATAATTGCACCATATTTCTTTATGATTGAAGTTTTTATTTATTGTCAACGATGCATATTAAGGCAGTCTTTTTAGTTATGCTTGTGTTTCAATGCAAAACGATTTTACGCACAAACTTTAAGGGCGTTCCCAACCAACGGAACACAGCAAGCTGCTTGGCACCGGACTCTGTTACCAATTGTAAATTACCAATCTGTCTCAATTAGTCTGTCTATTTCAGTTAGTTGTGGATTTACGCCATTAAATCGTAATGACGTCTATTCGTAGAGTTAGTCCGCCTGAATGATGGGCATTATTTAAATAGATCGCTGGAGTGGTCGGTTCTATGATTTATGGTTGTTTGCCCACTGTGCGATAAATCAGTCTTATTGATTCACGCAGCCTAGCCCGTGGCTGGCATGGAAGACCACTGGAAGAAAAACCCATGTTTCTGGAGTTCCTTACATTCCATAGAAACCTTTATAATTTCGTCAACTCTGTCTGCTCGTAGGCTTGTATAGGTGTCTCAATTAATTCTGTCAAATTTTACTTGAATTTGGAATGACTGTGCACTTGCAGTTACATCATCATCAGCCAAAATAGTCCACTGCTGGACATGGGCCTCCCCAAAATTGGGGGTATATGCCATACTCACCACGCTTGGCAGGCGGGTTGGTGAGCTCAGTAGAAGTTTTCCATTCACAGAGAACGCTGCATTTATCCTTTATTTTCTGGATTTATCCTTTAGTCGCCTTTTACAACACCCGCAGGAAGTGATGGGGTGATGCTATTCTAAACCGGCAAAACAACACAAAAGGCCAGTTAATTACCGTGGTTTAATAATAGTGTTATTCACTGTACATTTAGTTTATAACTAAATAATGGCATATCCAATTGTTCAAATGTCGAAATTGAATTAATTTGCATAATATATTAACCCGTTAATAGGTAAACCGTTAATGCCAGTCAAGGTTTGAAGAGAGATTATCCCATCTATTCCCATCAGTCAGACATCTGAACCATTCATAAGATATTTGGGTATCGGGGAATTCAAAACCTCCGTAGTGTCTTGCGAAAATCGAAATTTATAGTATTTGCGAAAGAAGAGAGTTAACTACTACCTATATGTATTTGTATGATGTGATGGATGATATAGGAAATGTTATCAAAGTCATACCTAGTTACCGTAATCACTAAATCGCTAAATTATATATTAATAAAAATCAAATTTTGTATCAGAGGAATTTTATTGAAAAATAAGAAAGATTTATTTCAATGAGAGGCTCTTTTAATACGAGTACCTAATTCAAATTAAATAAGAAGGAACGTTTGGAATGAAATCTTTTTTAATATAAATTCCACTGAAAAATTTACTACCAATCATTTCCCAAAATTCTTCATTTTAATGTGTGTGTGTACCTCTATATATCAAGTTTTGAAATACGCTTTATGAGGTTTAAGCTAACAACGACACCGGAGTTTTATTTAACCAACAACTCCACAGGTTCTAAAACTGCTGAGTGTAGCCCAATTTTGCAATTAGGCTCAGTTTTAGCTGCGGCAATTTTTGCCAGTTTTACGTTTTACCCGCCAGTGACGTCATCATAATGTTGTGTGATCCATCACGCTCCTCTTCAGCTCGTGTTTATTTTTAGTCTTATTGTAATTATTAGATGATTTGGTAAGCAATGATGTAGGCTGTAGCTAGGTATAGCTTACAAAAGCGAAATATAAATTGCGTACAATACCTACTTTTTTCCTGCATACACCAGGATGTCCAAGATGAGGAAATTATGATAGACTTCGTAATTCAAATCATTTTGTGAACTCGCTTACTCGTTTTGAGCAAATTTTCAAGATGATGAAGTAAATAAAAAGCGAAAACAGCTCAAACATGCCCAACGATTCAAAATATTACACCGTGCGTGGGCAAAATCATTTATTACTGCATAATAGTACTAAGCATTGGGTGTGTGACATTGCCTTGCCTTTGGATTCTGGGTGAGCTCGATCCACTGTCGGTCGACTCTGACTCTATCACCGTTAGTTTAGAATAGAGTCAAGACCCATCGTATATGAAAAAAATGTATTCTGTGCGGGGGCAGGATTGTATATCTGCCGAGTGCAGGTTTCAGTATGTCACATCCTGACGCCGCCCGCGCGCGTCAGTTTAGAAGTGTAGAAAAACATAACAAGTTGAGTTATGTAATGCAGCTTTTTGCGCGTCGTATGAATAAGGGTTGTAACGAGCTCTTTGAAGTGTTGTAAAGGGGTGAATGAAAAAGGAATCACGGGATAATCGATGTTTGTAATGCGTATATGTATGTATAAGGTATAAAGTTGTTAAGTATAACTATTATTAGGTAGAGTGATAGAACGGTATTCGGCTGATCTAATAATAAAGTATTCGAAGTTAGGTAGGTACCACCAATCTGAAAATTTAGAACGTGAACCCAAGTCGTGTGTAGGAAAAATAATGCTGATACACACACATTCATTAACTACCTTAATGAAGAATATTGTTATCCTATTGTTAAGTAGATCCGTTTTTTGAGTGGTTTTATCTTACCCGGGAGTACCTATCTATCTATTCTTCTGTGGAGCAGGGATAGAACCAAGGCTCGTATTTATAAAGCGATCTCAAGATTGAGAGCAATATCAAGTATGGATTTGACAGGTCGTTTTGTACTGAAATGACATTTCTGATACGAACTCAAACTCGCTGTCACTCTTGAGAGCTGATTATAAATACGGGCCTAAAACTCCTTCTTTTCTCTGAAGGGTGATAAGTTAAACAACGAAGGTCCTATAAATTTTATAACTTATTGGATCATTTATTTTCAATCAATCTATCATAGATATTTTATCGCAGATACTTGTCGTAGATAGATAATATCTATCACTAAAAAAAAAAGTAGTGCACGTAGAGGCTAAATTTAATTCAGGATTTACTTATCTTGTAAGCGCATTTGCTAGTGTTTTCAACGTAAAGCTGTCCTAGGCCGCGCAATATATCTAGGCCTTCCATCCGGTGTTGGTGTTGTAGGTTTTGCTGAAAAAGTCCTATAAAAATAGCAACTCAGCGGTTTTTCGGTATGTATGTTCGACACTGCGTGTTTACATACATAAAGTCACGCCTTTACTAATGGGGTAGACAGAGCAAAAACTACCTAAACATAGGTCGTTCCACCACGTCTGACAAGTTTTGAGAGTTAATACAGATGATGATTAAGTATATTACTATAGTGACGGGTTGTCAGCCCATCGCCTAAATTGCAATACACTGAAACCCTCGGTTCCCTTAGCAGATTCTTACAGCATGCCCGGGAGAAGATGCAGCTGGCACATTCTATGTTTTTCTATCACTCCCAGTCTTGCATGGAAGTAATACCGTACCATTTACCGTATTTATATTTACCGTAGTATTTACCTGAAACCCCGTCACAACTACTAGGAATTATGGGGTGGGACGTCTACCGCGTAACAGCACCCTTTGTGCCTGCATCTCCGCTTTGTGCTGCGATCGCTGTCACATCTCGGGAGTCAGATTCCGGGGCGATAGGGGTAATAAGACCCCTTATCCTCGACATCCAGACAGAAAAATTAAAAACTCTGTATTTATCGTATTTCTTGCGAATACGGTTTGAAAACTCAAAAACTCATGAATTCTTGGCGAAGAAACCACATACAGTCGTACAAGAATCTTTTGTCGCTTGGGTGACATTGACAGGAGCTTTTTTTTGGCTTCGTTTAGCTTTTTCGAGAAGTAAGCTACAGGTTTTTCACATCCATCATTGCATCTGTTTCAAAACAACTCCGACACCCTCTATAGAGGCGGCGTATACCTAGCTATAGCTATACAATATACAAAAAAAAAATTGTAACGGCCAAAATTTGAAACAAAAACAACATCAGGTAACGTGGGATCTGTATAATAATAATAATTAACTGGGAACTAATCAATTAAAGCTGGGTACCATAAAATAAGGACTTACTTCTTACCATCTTTCAAAAGCAATACAACTGCAGACAATTTTAATGGAATTAAAAACTTTCAAAGCACTGTTCAAACAGTTTGAAGCGGGAAGTAGTAGTTTTCTTCTTTTAGTTGGCAACATCTTAGCCGTTTCTTTTTTAATCTGGTAGTTTTTACAAGTGAAACCTCTTTACCGACCCGGGAAGTTATTCAACGCTTTGGCGGTTAAAAGTTCGCTTCAAACTTTAAATTAATATTGACGAAGGTAGGTAGCAGATTTGTATTACTGACAATTTTAGCACGCAAACCTATGTTGGTTCGAGAATGATAAAAAACAAAGAATGTACCAGCTGCTTCTCTTCCCAGGTATACTGTAAAAAGTAATTAATAGAAAGACGAGAGGATTTCGGTGTATTGCTATTTAGACCTGATTACTGCCTATATTACCTACTACTCTGAAAGTCTCGGGTCCTTCTACAGTAGAAAAGAGAAGACAGCTGGTACATTCTACGTTTATTGTTTCTCTCAATTCAATGTTAATTTGAAATCCAGTTATTATGTTTCAATTCAACGACAAAGGTATAAAATGGTATAAATATCATCTACGTAGTCTACGACGAAAATATCGTATTGTATTGTAGCTATTTAGTTGGTATCTGCATTCATGCCGCACATTGTCGAGTTTACTTTTGTGTCGGACGTATCACGCCGAGCCGAGCAAAATACGCACAGCTTTTTGATGGAAATGTTTAAAATGTCCATTATATTCTACTGCATTTCACTACGAATGAAGGTGCACCTACCTACTTGATATATGTTTTAATACGGTATAATTTCTAGAGAGTTGATCTACTGTTAATAACTTGCTGTTACCATTGCTGATGATGGTGCTTATTCTCTTTGGAAGTGATAAAATAGAGTTAACACAGCGCTAGATACAAAATAAAAATATAAATTGATTATAATATCCTAGATTGGCTACAATGGACCGTATTGTTATATGGTATTGATATGATAGTTTCGTAGCAAAATGCTACGTCTGTAGCAATGGCTACGCTCTTAGCCGATGTAGGAAGTCAATAAAAAATATTAACAATATTACAAAAATGTTGGCTCTTGTTTAGACAACGGACAAAATCAACACACAATAACATTCATCGATAGGCTTTTTGTTTTCCAAATAATCATATTCATGTAGAGGTATTTTATTACAAGTATTTGCTATAAACTGTGCAAACTAGATAGCTCAATTTAGTTTGAGCTTTTGAGTTAACCAGTACGGGTAACACGTTTTCCGCTAGTGTTGGTAAATTGAATTACTGTTAACGAGGACCCTTGGAAGAGAACACTATCAAACACTATTTTATTAGAAGATAATTCGATTTTTATTTCAAGCACATTTACACGTTCTCAAAAATATAAATGACAACATTAAAAAATACAATAAAATAAAGGTACAAAAATAATTGTAGAAGGTACAAATAATATTACGTTCCATGAAAACGCATATAAGCGATTGGAAATATGTATTTTGATTTCAATACATTTTCTTTTAAGGATTTACGAAGAACCTTCATATTGTATTTTATACTTCTTCATAATTTGTTTTGAAAAATGTTGACAGTTCGGTTGTTATTAAGGATATTTGCAAAACTTTGGACATAAGTTGAAATCAAAATTATTATCAAGGGTATAACCAACTTGAAATAGGATTTATATGATGTTCTCAAAATATACGATATATTTTAAATAAAAAAACAAACGATGAAACCTGATTAATTTCATTAAAATTTAATCCTTATCAGGTAAAAAAATATTATTTTACGGGATAGGATTATTGGCCTTAATTGGGGATAGAAAAATGATTACTGACATTTGAATTATGAAGAGTATTAAAAGAAAATATTTGAGCTGATTAAGTACTACGGATGATGTCCAAGTTTATTGAAATTTGTTTTGGGTGATATTTTTCACTTGTTTTTATAGTGCCCAGTAGTGGGATGTTTCAGACTAGATATATATAAGTTAAAAATATTTTATATTAAAAGAATGTACAATACTGATATGTGTGCCCTTTTTTTTAGTTCATGGCTGTAAATATCGTTAAAAACCTCAACGCATAGTAAATACTTAGCTAGGTAGGTACTCTCTTTTAATATATTTGTAATTATTTTAAGGGACGATTCCAAATTATAAAAAAAGATAATTAGTTATAATTTTATTATAAATAATCTGTTATATACTTACTTATGCAACTTAGGAAAATCTTTAATTATCTCCAAAACTTGATTCACAACAAACCGTGAATACATAACCTTCTATTTCATACGCGTCCTTTAATAAGACAAGGTTTATTCTAGTTTTCAGTCTATTCTAAACAAAGCTATGTCACGTTTTAGAACTTGTTAGATGTATAAAATATAAAATAAAACATGCGTAGGGATAAAACCAGCGTCCTCTGGTGACATGTTTAGCCATATCAATCAGTGGCCCAGGCAGGGCAGTGTCCTGGGGCCTCTAAGCTCAGGAGGGCCCTCAGTGTACGTATAATATACGTACATATTATTATGTATCTATGGGTTTCCCGAAACAAGTGCATTGTTGTCTATTTGTAACGACTTTCGTGGTTGTTACCTGTAGATGTAGTTAGTTTATCGGATTGTAAATTGTGATTTAGGTCCGTTGTCCTTGTGGCCATTTCGACCAGATCATCACCATCACCATCTTCTAAATACCTTTTTAATTGAACGTTGCCTATACAGCTGATAGGTATTTTGTATTATTTAGATAAAAACTTACCCAGTTTAGAAGGGCCACAATTTCTTTTTGCTCTGGGGCCCTAACGTCGGTACATCACTGGCTGCCACTGGTATCCATGATTTGTCAGGTGCACTGCGGCTGACAGTGATACGGGAACTCACGGGTGTCACGCAAAGACGACGGTAGAGAATATTTTATAACGGCAAATAGAAACGTCATGGAATTGTTATAGGGTTTTGGAGACGCAGCTACGCTTGGTAATTTTGCTATTTTCTTTTTGTTTTACCTTGACACTGTTTGTTATTATTAGTCTACAAGAGCAAAAAAAATCTTATTGAATGAATACATTTAAAAAAAAAAAACGTCTCGGGCCGTACTTGATTTTGAGACCTTCGGGATTCCGTTCCATAATTTTTTAATCATTAGATCTACTAATACGCCTTCTTTGCAGTAAGATAAGTAATAAACAAAAAAACATGAAATCCAATTTCATAATATTAAATACCTACTCGTATCATTTCTTTACTGACGAAATATTTGCTAGAATTGGATAAAATATATTTGATAGGTAATATTAATATGTGCTTAAGAGTAGTAGCAATGTCTTATCTATGACAAAAAAAATCCAGTATTTTCGAATTCCTGAAATTGTTTCCTTGTACAATAGAAATATTACTAGGACAATAACAAAGAAAAGTGAGACAAAAGTAAATATTAATAAAACTCTTATTGAATTTTCTGTAAAAATTGTCCCACTTTTGATATGTCTGATATATTGTGACTTTTTTCGACTCTAGAAATTCTTATACAGGTAGCAAAAAAAGCTAGACAAAGTTTAGGGTGTGAACCTACCCATAAAACATAGATCAAAATAAATAAAAAATATTGGCCCTCCCGGACAAATGGTGCCGTAGCAGCGGCAGCGGTTCCAGTCATTTTGTATGGGGGTGGCAAATTTTTGTTTTCTTAATTCGACCTAAGTTCTTTGGGGAAAGTTATTCAGTCGCAGCCCATGAAGGGTACGATTACACCCTTAATGGTCAATTTCTTTACACCTGGTATTAAACTTGTACAGCAACAAATAGAACTACTGACCAAATTCCACACATTACTCAAACTGACTTGCGAACTGTCAAACATTCCTTAAACCAACAGTTGGGTCCATTTCATCTCAGCTCTAACTGAATTATATAAATAGGTTTTAGTACAATTAAACGGATGTGATGGATCATAACAATTATACGTGCGAAATTAAATCCCTAGAGAGTTAAGCTCGAGTTTGTGCGGGTTTATGACAGGTGGCCGGATTGTATATTAACAAAATTAGGGGTTGGAGATAATCACGTGATGTTTGAAATTTGATTTACTATCTGTACCTTACATATGAAATTGTAATTGAGATAATAATTCGATTGTGTTTTACTTAGTATTGATACTCATAGAATGGTATGGTTAGGTATAACTATTATAGAAGCTAGTAGATTATCCCAAGAGTTTGGTGAAATGCAGTTCTAGGCAATGGACTGAAACATGGCATACACGCATATTTTTATTGCAAAGCCAACCCGTTGGCTTCATTTGAACACGTATAAAGCTTAATGATAATCGTTCTGTTCTGTGATGATAAATCTTATAAAATCTTCATGTTACAAATATGAGAAACAACAAATCAAAAATTTTAACCGCAAACAGGATAATTTTTTTTGTTTCTCATATTTTGGAAATAAAATACTTAGCACTGTAATTGCAAAAAAAAAACATAAAAAATATGTATTTACCCTGCGTTCAGACCATCAAGATATCTACCGGCTACGAACTTACAGCTTACCTAAAGTGCGTTAGGCCTGGTACTAGACTGTATTTGATGACGTCACGACATCCATTAATTTTTCCGACGACACCCTAAGTATTTAAACTGTAACTTTAACGGCGCAAGCATCACTCTTAAAGTAACGACTGGCTTAGGGGATCATGGCAACGCCTGATAAATCTTCAGAAGAGATCTCTTCAAGCTCACGTCATCGCAGATAATGTTTTTTACGTGTAAGTGCGTATGTTTAAGTTCTTTGTTCTTTTATAGTGACTAGTGTTGTAATTGTAAGATTGTTTTTCTTAGAGGATATAGAATTTCTATTTTTTAAACCATTTGCAACTTTAATTAACTGCTCATTAGAATCAGTTTCAAGTTTTATTTGTCAGTGTTAAACAATTTTAAATTTTTTATTCTTTGTTACAAAACAAGTTATTCGGTAGAAAAATAAAAGGAGCATAATTATCTACATTCACGGAAAGTGAGTCAAGATCCTGTGATTCCTGTAAAGTATCGAGCAAATTAGTTCAAGGCTTTTAAAACTCCCACGTTACTACTCAACAATAAAGGCGGGAAACATTTATATTCTATCGCCCTTGTGTTTTTCACGAGCAATTTGTCGCGACTCCAGACTCGGTATTTTCTTTGTGCATTTCTTCAGGAATAATCGGCGCTCTCTAAAATACTCCTCCCCGATTGGCTTTGAGCGTAAGAAGACTTTTTTCACGCGAAATGAAAACGAAAATTTGTATTGACTTTCCCTCATTTTACTAGGGTTTTGTAGACTCTCTCGGTGCCCAATTTGGTTTTGGTCGTTGTATGTGAAAATGCATTTTGTAACGTACGGTTTCTTTGACGCGGGAGAATGCGATTCGTTTTGCAAATTGCAGTTGTGGTTCGAAAAATTCTACACAGTCTTTTGAAAGCTGTGGGAATAGATTCTTAAATAATAGCAAATATTACTGTAACGTTATAAAACAGATTCAATTCAATTCAATTTATTTATTTTCATTAATATATACAAACATTATCTTTACAGGAATACACCCAATTTGACAATGCTATTATAACAATATTACGTACTCTAATAAGACAACTTACTCACGTAATAAATATACAGAACTTCACTCACAGGCTGAAATAATTTACTACCCCTTCTATTGGGCGCTTTTCCATTAGACGTCACGTCAACGGCAACGGCGACGGCACGGCGAGATCACGTGACAATATCTATGGGAATCGATGACATGCCGTGACGGTGCCGTGCCGTCAAGTGGAAAAGCGTGTCATATAATTTCATTGATTTTCATACATTATCTCACCTACGATAACGTCGACGATACCGTGCCGTCGCCGTTGCCGTTGACGTGCCGTCTAGTGGAAAAGCGCCCATTTTCTACTACACAACAGATATTTAGACATTACAAAAAGCTATATGAAAGTATCTCTTCCTTTTATAGTTGAACATTATACTAAAAACGTGACCCGCCTGAAGTACATTCGGGTTATTACGATGACAAACTGTAGATCGTTTCTTAAATGGCAGGTGTTCTTTTGTATAAGAGACGTTATGTTAAATTCTAGTAAGATATCATTTCTCTGGATTGGATATAGTTTGGTTAAATAAATTTAAAAAAACTGAAATATTCACTTACAGCTTGTAGCTCTTAACAATAGGAAAGTATGTTCTGAAACTAGGTAACTGGCAAACATACCTGAAATACTTTAATTTAGATTTAGTTACGTCTGGATATCGTGGAGTTTATTAAAAAACCTAAAATATAGGTATTCAAACCAATATTCGTACGTTGGTAGTAGATAGCTTTAAAGTTAGAGTTAGAATCAACTAGACTACTGTGGGATATACAGGATTTGTATAGAGGTACATAGATGAAAAAAAACAAACAATAAACAATAAACCGTAAGTCAGCAGTTGGAAGCTTTAAACTTTCAAATATACCTATTCATAAATTAAAGTTCATCTTAGCTGGTCGTTAAAAATTACCCCAAAACATTTGTATCAAAAACAGTATCCACTGTAGAGCTGGAATACGAAATAGGACTGGATAAATGATTGTTGTTGTAGTTTATTGAGCACATTATCCGGTGTACTGAACCGTGGCGGCATGCAACAAGTTGTTTGTCACGGATCTCTACTACGGCGGGTTGCACACTGAAACTATATTACTTGCATTCACAATGCACAATGACACTTCTCGTAAGCATAGGTAAAAGGAAGAAGCATAGGTAATGCGGGATAAGAAAGCATTCCATGGAATTCGATTATGAAACAAATCAGGGAATGAGCAGCAGTCATCCCTGTGATGCGATGCGCTTGCTAATCTACTTGCCAAACATAATAGGCACATGTCAATTTTTGGTGATTTTTTGACTCCGCAGTCAACTTTAATGGTTATAATAGTAAGAAAAATTTAACTGTTTTCTCTTTGTTTTTGTAAGTGATAAATAGAATTGTATAGTATAACTAACAATGAAGAACGCCCTCTCTTCCCCTCTTTCTTAGGCTCGTATTTATAAAGCAATCTCAAGATTGAGAGCAATATTGAGTGCGGATTTGACAGGTGATTTTGTACTGGAATGACATTTCTGATACGAACTCAAACTCGCTGTCACTCTTGAGAGCTGATTATAAATAAATACGGGCCTTAGTATATTAGTCTAGCAAGACTTTTAAACAAGTACGGTTTCTTTTTACTTAATACTTTGCCATTTTCTTAAAAGTATCTGTATTGTAAGATATTACCTGCACTTCTTTCTCTGTTCTGTGTCGAATTGATAAACTCCGATGTCAAAGTTTTCAAACCACCCAATCGCTCTCCATAGTGGGCTCAAATGTATCTACTCAGCTCTCTACACGCCACTATAGGTACCTATAGCTGTCACTGTTTCAATTATCAGTGCAACCTAGCTAAACAGTTCCTACCCTAAATAATATCGCCACCAACAGATGTATAAGTCAGTGGCACTGTACATAGTTAATCTAAGGTTCAATGTGTTTCCTGCCTTACAGCTGTCGTACAATAACGTTAGGTCCCACCAAATCGGTTTATTATACAAACGGGTGCCATGCTCAGTTATAATCACATACTAAGCATTCATTAACCAACCATAGAACCCGTCCCGTCGTTACACTTTGATCCGCACTTTTAGCCTCTTTTCGTGGATGGTACAATCAAATTTACATACAAAACAGTAGGCGTTGTAGTAAACCAAGTGTGTTATTTTCTGGTTTTTCAGTGTTTGTAATGTTTCGTGTTATTTCCACCACTGTTGCAAGTTTAATGAAACTAGTTTTTAAAATACCTAGGTACGTATTTTAATAGTATTTGATAAGTTATTTATATTCGAAGGCGATAGAATCTTTTATTTTTTAAGTTCTTTGGAATTAACTGAGATCAAAAGCTATGAATTTCCCTCCCCGTTTTATTATTTCTTTGAAGCGATTTTGTAATAATTTTTGGGAAAATAATTAATTTAATTCTGAATTTAGACAGAATAACGACACAAACAAATTTTATTTAAGAAACAGAATAAAGATATAGCTATTATTATTACACGGCAATTTAGCACTGCTTATGAAGATTAGGGAAGTAATGTAGATGTTGAGCCATTAGCCAAATAGCTCGAATATGCGTGTTCCGTACAGTAATTCGTACTTTCTCGCTAGGGAGTGACAATTTGACATGCCTTCTTCGTATCATTTGCCTTTTGCGACAAGTGTAGTTGAAGATATTCTAATATATTTTCACGTTATTCAAAATATTAATTAGATTAGAATCAACTGCGTTATCTATACATATAATTAAATTGTAACAGGTTATAAGGGAGATAAAGAATAAAAAAAAATATTTAGGGGTCTCTATAAGTGCTATAGAAGCCAAAAATACCGTTTTTAGAATTTTTGTCTGTCTGTCTCTGTCTATACTACTATTATTATAAAGATTGGATAAAATTTTGTATTTTTGTGTGTAACGAATAAACTCAAAAATTACTGGACCGATTTTAAAAATTCTTTCACCATTAGAAAGCTATGTTTACTCTGAGTAACATAGGCTACTTTTACATAAATAATAAAAACTAAGAGAAACGAAAATAAGTCCATCAACACAGTAGTGTCAAATTACCACACACAAAAATGCAGAATTTTACGTTCTAATTTACGCCATATAAGTACCTACTATTTGGTATATGTATGTATGACGCTTCAGCGGAAGGTTACGTTAACGTCGAGATTGACGTTCGGCAGGTGTGATGACGTGAAAGTGAAATAAGTTTCCAGACATCTATACTAATAAATTTGATATAAATTGATGGTTGTAATTCATCATCGGAATTATACTTACGTAGGTATACCTGCGACAGATTTATTGGTTTACAAAGTTATAATATTTTAACCTCGAGTTCTGTCCTGTTTTGACGTAACCAAGTTTGGAACGGCGTGATGTCATATAATATTAACCAGTAGCTTCGTTCCACTAAAGTTCGAAACAAATTGTGTCAGAAACACAATTATAGAATAGAAAAAGAATATTCACCTGAGAAAAACAATAAACATGTCTTTTTCTTCTTTTATTGTATTGTCAAAAACCAGTGTCTAAATTGTATCCTAGAAATAGGATTAAATACGAAAATAACTATTTGTAATTATTTTGAGATAAATACCCGACGTTTCGATCGCGCTGCTGCAACTGCGCTCAGACCCGTTCTAATACAATAATGTTTACAAAGCGCGAAAGTTTAAAAGAAAATAACTAAGTAAGTAATAACTAATATTCATTTTATTTTCATGTGAGATGTAAGATAAAAAATACAACGTTAAAAAGTGGCCTATTATTTATTTGTGAGCGAGATTATTTTATTCGGGTGTATTCATTTTGTCCAAGATTTCTGAATAAATATCTCACATGTCATCACAACCTTTGTAGAAATCGACAGAATATTTGATTATAAGTAAATCCGCGAGTACATTAACTGAATTAACTGAACATGAGGTGCGTGAATGAGAGGAAAACGCAGACCGAGATAAGAGTAGACCACGCAACCTTAGGCTCGTATTTATAAAGCGATCTCAAGATTGAGAGCAATATTAAGTATGGATTTGACAGACCGTTTTGTACTGAAATGACATTACTGATACGAACTCAAAGTCGCTGTAACTCTTGAGAGCTGATTATAAATACGGGCTTAGTGTATAAATCACTGTATACATGAAAGCAAGCATGAAATATTGTCAATACTCTCAATTTATATTGTAAAAATTATTTATGGATTTTTTACAACTCAATATTGCACAAATTGGGGCCAGGCCACGGAAAATTTAAAATAGCGAAAAATTAAACTGTGCGAGTGAGACATTATTAAATTTTGTTGATCGCACAGTGCGATGCTCTGCAACGGCAAGTGACTCGTGTCTAGGCTGTGGACCGAACGACATTAGCAGCATCGACCGAAAGCAAACCAAACAGATTGACTCTATTCAGTCAGATCAGACTTAGGTATATCGTCGGACCTTTCTTACACACAAGGTATCTACTTGCGGTATCTTTCTTATTTTGATATGCGGTGTGTGAAGTACCTACCTACTCTCGTCAATCCATCTCACCCAGCTTCATGCCAGTCATTGGCATTTAATCAATCTTGGCTCTGCTTTGATTGTATAATGAGTTCAATACGAGCCGCAGCCACGCTTTTGACTAATTAAGTTGACGATGACTATTGAATAGTTCAGAGCTATTCAGTATCACATACATGACGATCTTAGTTTAGGTACATGGAGTACCTAAATGTTTCTTTGAAGAGCAATTTAAAAAGCATGCAAAATCAAAATCATTTACTATTTCACAATACCTATTAAACTTTTAGAAAGTCACAGACACAACACTGGACGGGAAGCCATGAAAAACATATAGTAAATAGGTAACTGCTTGTTAATACGTACTGTTTCTTCTCTTGGGCATATTCTAATAGGCTCTGATTGAGTAGGTATATCCACTTGTTGTAATTTTATTTGACTGTGAAAAAAAGTTTTTTATTTGGCAGTTTATGCACTGCTTGCCTCGAATTATACTCAATAGCGCGATTTCAAACGTGAAACGTGAAGCATTGTTTCCACACCGATGCTTTGTGATACGATACGCATGATTTCATTTATCCCGGTTTTGTTCGTTGCTCAGTATCAAAAAGTTTGCGGTATTATTTGATATATCGATAAAAATGACAAACGTTCAAACTTCTGTTCATTTATAATTTATCGCTGTATGAGGAAACAATCAGAACTCAATTGGATTAGATATGATAAGACGCTCATGAAAAATCAGCAAATTTTATGGCTGGATAAATTAGACTTTACCTTAAAATTATGCTGTTTATAAATTAAGGATTAGCAATATGCTCGCAGAAAAAAATATTAACAATAAAAATTATTTAGAAATCTGTTTACCTTACCGAACCGAGAAAGTACCGACAAGATTATACTGGTATAAATATTGTTGGTGCAATCTTTCTCGTCGGTGCAAGTTTCAGTTTTTTGTGTTCTAAACAAGTTCATTAAGGCGAAGCGATCTCGTTAAGGCGCATAACTGGCGCAGGTGATTAATCGAGTATTAATTACAGCATCGTTTAGCGATCGCCTTTTATTCCATTAAACGTGAAAATACGCCACTTAACCTCACCTTTAAATGTTAAAGTTGGAGTGGTGCCATATTTAAATAAAAGATTTTGACAAAGTATGAAAACAGCTTGTTTGTAAAGCTTTGAGCAAGACGAAACTTGTCTGTTCAATGTTCATACAGCTTATAATACGGGGTGTAAGGGACTGAAACTGAACAATTTTCACCAGTAGTTTCACTTTTTCAGGAGTAGATTTCTTTTCAATACTAATTGTCTGATCTATCAAATTGGTCATTTTGTATAGGAAAGTTGATTTTTTTGTTAATTTCCTAAAAGCATTTCCTGGTGTAGTACGCTGTCTTTTACACCCGGTATAGTGTTCATTAGGTTGAAAAGTTTCTTTATCCCGGAGACAAATATTACTATAGGGCGCTTTTCCACTAGACGGCACGGCACCGGCAACGGCGACGGCACGGTACCGTTGACGGTATCGTGGATGTGATAATGTATGAAAATCAATGAAATTATATGACACGCTTTTCCACTTGCCGGCACAGCATGTCATCGATTCCCATAGGTATAGTCACGTGATCGTTACCGTGCCGTTGCCGTGCCGGTGCCGTGCCGTCTAATTGAAAAGCGCCCAAATGTCACTAAACCAAATATAAAAAAGATAGAAAACAGTAATGTCTCTTGGGCTGCTTTTTTTTCACATCCCTATAACAAATTAAAAATATAGTAGGTAATTCTATCATTAATTACAATCAGAAAATATCTAATTTTTGAAGTCCTAAATATGCAGTTCGATTTATTTATAAAAGCAAGTTATCTTTGATAAAATAACATGCATCCTATCTGTATCTAAGGATATTTTTAACATGGTGCTGAGATCTAGGTTAAACTCATATTGTAATTAACGACCTACTTGATCTGACCTATACTTAACACATATTAAATAAGTTATCGATTTTATAGCCACATGGGCGATGACCCCTGGAAACGCTAGATTTTGCTAGGTTTAATTTTGTTTTTTTTTGTAGAATTTAGCATAAAGGTGATTAATTATGATAAACAATTTTCGCCTTATTTTTGTTCTCCCTTTAGAGAGTTAATCCCCGAAAATCACATAACCCGATATTAAAAGTTGGTAACAAAACCTAGGTACTACATATAGGACAAAACACGCATTCCCTCTGTAATAAACGTACGCATAGTTAAACGAGTTTGTAATTAGTTTTGTTCGCGCCTAGATCTCTCCGATAGACCTCCTTACAAGGTTAGTAATTAGTTACTGCCTCTACTTGAACGTACTTCTTAATTTAACACCTAAAAAATTATTTTATGGAGTCACCTGGGTACTGAAAAACAAAGATAACATATTTAGAATCCATTTTTACGTCATATTTTTATGACAACTGGTATACTTACCTTTTGCAGCCATTTACATTAAATACCTGTTTTTTAATTTACAGAATCAATCAATGATTAGCATAAAATCGACAAAGGTTAGCATGATAATGGAAACAGTACTTAATTAGAAATTATCATTAAAAAATCTATCGTAGCAGTTAACTACGGCGGCGTAGCAGGCGTAGCAGTTTTACTACGGCGAAGCGATCGTAGCAACCCAAATTTTACTCCGTGTGTAAGGTAAAAGTCAAACATCCTGAAAAAATAAAGAATGTTTGCCAAAAAATAAAGAAAGCTTAAGCGCTTGAAGTTAAGGTCGAATTTTCAATGCGCAGACTGTGTCATTCTGAGTCAAGTTAACGGACTCAAACTTTACGTGAAGGATAGCTTCCAAAGATCATTTCGCACACGCAACATGTCAATACGCGAAGCAATAAGAAGTTGGCTCCACATCTCAAAGTGTCCAACTTGTTTCTCAAATAAGTTATACTACTGATTGTTGTGAAGTCGTTTGAGCTTAAATTATGTATGTTGTCGGGGTTTCTCCAGATTTATTGTGAATTTAATTATATTTATGATATCAGGCTTTGTAATCAAGTTTTGTAATGCTAGTGTGAATTCAAGGAGTTGAAGCTTTTCACGTAAGACGCAGGTAATAAATAGACATCCCACGTACTACTACGTAGTACAAGTAAAATATATAAATTAAAGTAATTTGATACACGCCTGCATCGACCAAGTAGATTACAACAACAAAATTAAGTGGTATTTTTAATCAAAGAGGTCTGCAGTTAGCAGGGAAACCCCAATTATAGATAAAGATTGTGTTTATTTTACGAACATGTCACAACAGTAAGACATCTCTAATCATTATTGTCAACATGTAGGACATGGATGTCCTTTACAAAAAAAATAATGCCTACATAATATACTCTTGTATATTACTATCCTTGCATTTAACTCTGCAATTTGAGGTGGGATGGGATCTACCTCCTAGTGGTCCTGTCACTCTTGAGAGTTGATTATAAATACGGGCCTTAGTGTTCTTTTAAATAAAATAAATCAATTGATCAAAGCTTTAGTTTAAGTAAAAATAGAGGAGCTTGATAATCACTTACATCAACATTAGTAAATTTCGACTGACTACTGGGATTCGGCGCTATGCGGCTTGATTTGTTCCTTTGGTGTGTGAGTGAATGTCAAGATGATAAGATCAAATCCATTAGAAAAAAAGCAAAGAAACATCAACAATAAACAAAGGGAAAGATACTTCTCAGTATGAAAATTACTGTTCATATCGTTTCCCTCGTTCCCATATATTCTCTGAATCGTAACGCATGAGGCAACAGATTGCAGTTATTATTTCTGACATATTGCTGTTTTTTTTCTGCTCAAACGAGAGCTGTGCCCTCTCATGTGCAGATGAAAAGAGTTAATTGGGTAGTTGAGTGCTCTTGAGTTATTTATTATGATTTCCGTACGTTATGCTACAAAGTAATAAACGCCTGGCTATTCAGTACAAACGTGGTCCTTGATATAGTAATCAAAATTTAATTAAACATATTTTTATAGTGGAGCCTTGGCAACAAGGTTTTGTTGCTAGATAGCTATTTCTTTTCGAGACGATTATAAATAATGACTAAAACAAGATTTATTTATTTTAAAAAAAGGACTTATTTAATTAACCCAATTCCTCTGTTTTCCTATCCGTATTCCAGCAAACAGACAGTTAAATATCATTATTATAATAACATTTAAATCCAGTTCTGAACGATTACATTATCCTCTATGGCATTATGCTCCTTTGACATTTTGTTGTTTCGGACAATACAAATTCAGCTTATTCCATCATAAAGATTATTTTGACGACTCCACATCAACAATAACAGGCGTAATTAAAAGTTATTATTATTATGTAACGTTTCATCTCATAAGACTCCTTTATTTATTTTGTCGTACAACGATATCACATTTCATACACGCGTATACACGTCAAAATCACTAGTGGGTATACCTGTGATGAGGGTCTGAACAATTATAATTACGCGAGAAGACGCTCGGATGGGGCTGCCAGGATGTCATACTTCAGCCGGACTTGTATGGATTTAGGAAGGTTTGGTAACGCAAATATTTACAATTACAGCCTTACTAATTAAAAGCAGGCTTATACATACACGGTGGTAGAACTTTATAATATAGGTAATATTGTTATTTCGGCGACGTTTTATTATTCCAACATTTGTGAATACGATCTGAACCTATGTGATATTCAACCATTCCATACTTTCAAGATGAACATTATAAAAAAAAAGACTGTTATCTACCTTCTCAAATTATTATTATTAACAACCTGAGGTGTCCCACTGCTGGGCAAAGGACTGTATCCCCAATCTCTCAAATAAAATTAAATTTTCTTTTCGACATGGCCACCCCGATAAGCGAACTGCGAATTTACCAAGTTTGCTGGCTGAGTTTCGACTTCAATAATTCCTGTATCACCGACAGGCAGAATTGGTTTATTATTGAAAACACGCCATAATTAATGTGGAGATCTCAACAGCACTTCCCGTTATTATCCCGACGAGTAGGTATCTCTATTCTCTTGTATATTTTTCCAAGATTAAGTTGCATTACTTGCTTTTATCACAGCATTTGCCACAAATGAAAAGCTTATTTTAGAAGCACCTGTCTGTATATAAAATTTTAAGCCTCTACGGTCCAACTCGAGGCGCAAATAATCAACGGTGGATGAAACCAACAAAAAAATTCACACAGTGTTCTCTAGAGAGGCTTTATGTGTCCATTTTCTTTTGTATTCTCTTTGAAATTACGTATTTACTATTCATGACTGAATATCAGCTAGGTCACCTAAAAATCAAAAAGAATGATTTTTTATTGGAATTTATTGTTCGTCGATTAAAATTTTTCAACTATGTAGCTACGTTGTTGGTTAGTAATAAAAACACTGCATTATTTTCAGAATACCATGCAGAGCGTTAACGACTTCATAAAAGGATAGTTCCGTTACCCCTGTTAATTTTAGAAACATACAGTGCTGTAATGACAGGTTAATAGTCCATCGCCTAAATTACAATACACACCCCCGGATCTATTACCTTATTGACTATTAGTACGTCCGGGAAGAGGATCAGCTGGTAAATTCCATGTTTTTTTTTGTCGCTCCCATTCCTGCACAGAAGTGTGTTGGTTGGTACTCATGTAAGTAAGCGGCTTTAAAGCACTTCCCAGCTTTTGCACTTGCGTGGTGCGCCGCATTTAAGATAAGCCGAACTGTATGCAACAGGCTGGTTTTACTTAAATAAAGCTTTTTAAGCAAAAATACACAAAAGTAACTAGTTACTAGTAAAGTAAGGCGGTACTATAACTTCTAGTAAAGTAATACCTGAATTCCTCATCATCTTTAACTTGATGATACATGACAAAACCAAATAATTATGTTATGTAACTAGCCTACATAATAGTAACCAAAATTTTTAAAAATACCACCAAATTAAGTTTATTTTATTTTTACAAAACACAACAAACAGAATTCCTACAAGAAGAGTTGTAATTTGAAGTTACAAAGAGTGGATTAGTGGGAATTATGGCCAGTGTCGGGACGGGACGGGATCAACATCTAATCCCGCGGGATCAACATCGCGCGACACGCTATTTACAAGCATGTTTGCTGTTTTCATCCTGTTTGACTAACTTTGGAGTGATATGACCCTCAGTTCCTCAATCCTGAGTCGTGATTTAATTGTAATTCTTTATAGGTCATTCTCTTGTCCATGTCAAAAATTATTCGAACAGTCGACACTGATATTACGACGCAGAAGCTGACTATAGAAGACACACTGAGCTTGATTTCGTCTGCCCTGGCGTGAAAGACAAAAAAAGAAAAACACAAATATGAAATTTATGTTTCAATTATTAAATTGCATGCTGGCCATCTCATCGTTTGAGGAATAAGACAATCCATGCCACAGTCAAACGACTTCATAATGCAGCCGATACTGGCCGTGTCCTAAAAAGTGCAATGTGCACATTATCTTTCGCCTGGTATGTTTCTTGGTTGCGTGATCTTCATGCTTGCACATTGAAGTCGAAGATTAAGGAATAGGTGTATTGCGAGTTTGAGAATGACAGACCAGAACTGCGTAGTTGATCATGCAATTCTATCACGAAACATACTACGATGAAACTCACACATGACCGTAGTACCTAACTTCATTGACGTAACGTTACGGTAGGTGACTAAACTTTAGGATGCGAATCTACCTATAAACAACTTTCTCCAAGGAACATTAGTCGAAATATTAAAACATAGCCCTTCCTTACAAAATGATTCCAGCCGCTCTACTGTCTCCATTTGTATGGGAAGCTCTAATTTTTTATTCATATTTCGGCCTATGTTTCTTAGGGAAAGTTGTTCAGTTTCACGGGTCGGATTACACCCTACAGTTAAGCCAACATTTTTTTTTCTCCTTGTATATCTACTCTCCAAGCATGCATTTGTACTACCACAATGACTCTCAAAGCGGTGGTCTAATTCAGGCAACAATAGCGGGTGTTTTCTGTTCGTCCTCCTTGCATGCTGCCTGGATATGAAGCAGGGGAATGGCCGCCCACGCCTCAAGAGCTCTGTACACGCCAGAGGATTTAGGGTTCCGTGTACAAATCTGACATGCAAGTTCAGCTTTATTGTTTAGTAGTTTTTCGAGCATCAAACTTAACATGTTGTGTGTTTGAATCAGTTTAAGGAGAGGCGCAACATAAAAATAAAATAATGATATATTTTTTTGTAATTTCTACGGCATATTACCGAAAAATTTATATTATTTTACTTTTTCACATAGATATTCAATTTCAACTTATTGAGCCACAAATGAAATGGTTATGCATAACAGATATTTCTATAGATTCAACTTACTCACACTTTAAATAACCCAAAAAAAAAACATAAAACTACAAAATACCACTCTGCAACCGCTCTTAAAAAGACACAGTTGCTTGGCCAAACGAAATTTATTTCATAATCAGCATACACGATAAAAATGAAATTCAAGCAAACAGAACCCCGAGATGCTTATTTCCACTTGCCCTTACCCACTTTATTTACTTTTATTTCCCCTCGTATCACTCCACGACGTTTTGTTGTTCGCATTCATAAGCATGCACCGTTTTGTTTCATTACCTGCGCCGTGGAAAATAGCATGTACGTAATACTTACTTGCTCATTCACGAGTATAAGTATATTTAAAAAAAAACCCTTACGGGGTAGGCAGAGCGTCAACAGTCTATACTCAATCCATTCGTTTTTAAGAAATATTTTTTACCGTACAAAGATGACGTTTTTGTACGGCAAAAATAATTTCTTAAAAAAATTCATGGCTGTTTTCGACAAGTCTTACAAATATTGGGAAATAGGACTAAAGAATAAGATTTTTACAGATATTATGCATTGACTTAGTTAGAGACTATTGTAAAATGGTAGTACTTACACTGCATATCTTGGGTCCCGTACTGGCTTTTACAGTAGTATACTTGGTATGAGAATATAAAATTTAAATACATAAAAAAAATAAAAAATTTAAATACGTTTGCTCTTGACTTTATTTTTAAGTCTTCTCCTGCTAGGAACCGGCATTATCTAAGACAACCAGCCTATGAGAACCTATTGGAGACATACTTGTCTTTTACCTGGTGGCTGTCAAAAATCGGCCTCTTGGGCCTGTATTTATAATCAGCTCTCAAGAGTGACAGCTAGTTTGAGTTCGTATCAGAAATGTCATTTCAGTACAAAACGGCCTGTCAAATCCATACTTAATATTGCTCTCAATCTTGAGACCGCTTTATAAATACGAGCCTTGGTCAGCAAACAGGCTGTTTGTCGGTTAGGCACGTCCGCACGTCCACAGGCGTCATAACAGTCACGCCGCCACGTACCTTATCCAATCATTATCGCCATATTAACTCCATTACATTACGGCTAATACGTATTACGTTATGTAATTGGGTTAAATCATCAGCAGCTGACTGTTTGGCTGTTACTTATAGCTTTGTAATGGATGATTTATGCAGTCGTAGGTTTGTGCTACGGTGCGGCGTAGCATAGTGCTACGGTGTAGCTGATGCGCTACAAAAAAACATGCAATACTAATTATTATTTTTACATCAAATATTTGAGATCTACACATGATGCTATATTAAATGACTTGACCAGCCTGTCACTTTTGTAGGAACTATTTACTTTTTATCGGCCGTGTCTCAGATCTGTTGTCATCGGTCGGAGTCAAAACCGTATTTACACTGCTACTGGCATATTTACTGTTCAACAAGAGGACAGAGGTACACGGAACAAAGTCAAATAAACGGATATTTACACTCGTGCAGCTGCGCCGTTGTAATAATACAAGGTGTTATAATACACCCTTTTTGGCTTTAAAGTTCCCTTCATAATTCAAACTAGCTTTCCACCCGCGGTTTCGCCCGCATTAAATAAGTTTTCCCGTTGGAAGGAAAATCAAAATTTAAATTATATGTGTGCCAAGTTTCATCCCGTTACGTCTAGTGGTTGAAGCGTGATTGAGTAACAAGCATATAAACTTTTGCGTTTATAATATTTAGTAGGATGAGATTAATAGTGTATAGATTTCTCCTTCGAGCAATGTTTTAAAATGTACACCCCTTTTATTCCCGAAGGAAAAACCTGTGAAAATGGATTACATTTCCGAATTTTATCATGACATATCCTTCGGTTTTAATGTATAGCCATTGTGCCGAATAGAAGATAACATTTACTATAAAAGCACCTCAGATTTAATTTTACGCAACTCATACAGTTCCAAACATTATGTGATCCGTGAGGTCTCAAACAAAAGTCAGAACACGTGAAACGACCACAGACTAACGAACCACAGACACCGGAACATGAAATCTACCCTGGAATTTACGTATCTTTCTCAAACAGTACAAACTCCGGGTTCTATTCGAACATCATGTGAACCGTGAAAATTCTGGTACAGTCAGCAAAGGGTCGGTCGAAACGGATGAAATTATTTTAGGAGAAAATTAATGGTTTGTCATGATTTGCACAATTTATTTACTGCGACAAACATTCGAAATTTCATGAAATCCATAAATAAATTCCAGAAATAATTTCATCCGTTTCAAGCGGGCCTACCCGGCAATCGCCTTTGCTGACTGTACCATGTTAGTAGACGTGAGACAACCATAGATACCGGATACGGATACTTACGCTCCCGTGGGTGTTCGTATATTCACATCAGTAATATGGCGCACGTTTTGCGCGTGACAATTTAACCTAACACTTTATTTTTTCTTCGCGCATATTATATTGATACGATACGGTAAAGGGAAAAAATATTGCAAATTGGCTTAGTTTTCTCTATCGCACTCGTAAAACGACTGACAAACGTCACTAACGTCACTGTTTCTTTTCAAGTACATTGTGCAATATTTGCGGCCCCATATTGTACGAACAGCTACACTTTTTTTTTTCAAGTATATATTTTTCTTGCGTTTTAGTTCCGGGTCGTGTAATAAATTGGCATTTATAGAGTCCTCCATTGTATGTTATTTGTTCTTGAGCCTATTTCTTTGAATACTTTGGCTCACATCATAAATTTATAAGACCTATATATAACTCATTGTTTCCCTTTACTTTAGGTATTTGTGATACTTGATTAGAATAGCACAGCAGATCACCCGATATATTCCCTCAGTGTATTTTACTAAGACAATGCTGTCGATTCTGGCGTTTACATTTCATAACTAATTACAGTATGCTAATTATATGACAGCGCGGTTACATTCTCAACTCTGACATAATATGAAAGAAAAAACACATAACTTTGACATTACTAAATTAACGTAAGGAATTTTAAGAATTGACCCGATCATGTATTCTTGAGCATATGTAGCATGCTCTCTTATTTTACGTCATATAAGCGATCTTACGTCAGTTTAGGAATGTTAATCTTACGTGTTTATTATATATCTCTCTCATATGTCAAAGTTGAAAAAGTGACATTGATATTTATGGCAGTTTGATGTACCTACGTACTCTACGCATAGCATGGCTGGCTATATAGAACAATGTGCCTCACCTCCCATATTGTATGACTATATGGTATGACTGACTGATAGAGAGCCTTCCCAAAACACTTCACCATAATTGGGTTTCCTATCAAATGGTCTAGCTATTATAATGGGTTATATAGGGGATAATTTTGGATATGATCCATTGAAATAAATAATATCCAAAAACACATGTCATATAAAAAAAGAGCGTGTGTTCCGAGCACACGTGTTAGATTCGACACGGCATGATTTTTTACAGGTACCTATGTGATGTTGTTATATATAACTTTAGCGCGTTAACCCAGCCATGTGGCGTGTCATTTTGCATACGCTTAGCTTAAGAGACTACATCAACATTTTACGTGCGGTATTCAACAGCACAGTTTTGAACAAATATATTAAAATTATTTCTGAAAACAGAATAGGTTCCAATACATTAAGTAATTGGAGGGCAAGTAGGTACAGGTAGAGTTTGAAGTCCGAGGAAGGCGAGGAAATAGTCACTACATTTACACAGTTCCTTGGCAAAACAAACAAATTGGTAACAGACACACTTCCTATTTTTCATTAGTTTATGATAAGAAAACAGTCTATAGCTATTATAAAAATAGAAAAAAAAAAGACAAGACGTGAGTGAGAAAAACTGCGGACAAACCATCAAATTATGTTAAATAGAGTGCGCAAAGTTAGATTGTATGTAAATGTTTAGGAAACCATTCAGAAGAACGATAAAGTTCATGTTACTCGCTCATAGAAACTTAGAAAATCGGTTATTGGCTTTTACGAGAGTTATTTTGATTTTAGCTTGGGTATTGTGAGATCCACCATGGGAAACGGAATCATAAAATATGTAGCCAATTCCGACTAAATCTAGCCCCTTGCTTGCTGTAGTACCTTCTAGGATTCAAAGTGTTAATGACTATTTTGCGAATTTCCTTAATACATTATGTATAGTCGCCGAATTCATTATGTGCCATAGACCACTGCACGTGATCTGAATAAAGTTGTTATTAACATTAATAACACGTTTTCTACTGGAGTCATCAGGTCATTCCTCAACTCGATAATTCATATTTAAAAAGATTATGTTACAATATCGGTCGATCGTAAAAATTATCGATTGCTTCAATATTATCTCGTAAAGAGTGCAACTCCTTCCTTAGTAGGTAAGTACCGTTTCTGGTTCAAATTTTGTAATCATTTCATTATTTATTTAAATTAATTATCATATTTATTGTGGATCATACGCAAATTCCACCAGGTGTTAACGAATTTATAAAATTGGTGTTAAAATGAGATAAAATTTTAATCGGTAAATTTGTGGCGTGGGTATGGTACCTACGGGATTTCGATAAGTTTGCTCATTGTTTTATGTTCACTGTTTGGAACTCGTTCCATTGTAAATATTGCTATGTCCATTAATCATTGTAGGACAATACTGTTTCAATAATAATTGTAGAGATAGATATTTAAATTCAACTAGAACCGGCCACAAAAAGTATACAAAGGTTTTTATAAATAGGGCAAAAAGGTTTATTTATGATCAAATTATAAAAATGCTAAGTTTATGTAGGTATATCATTATATTGTGTTGTACCACATAATGACGAACTGGTTTGTGCAGGTATGTCAAAGATATTGGAAACATTAAATGCATAATTATAATTAACTAGCTATTCCTATATGTATTTTTGTTTATTAACCGCTAGTCTAACTCCTTCTAAAACACCAAATGATTTTAGATTTTCAAATGGTTTTCACAATAATGTTTTTTTTTTTAACGAAAGTATTACACATTCTATACATTTTAATCTAAATAAAACTCGAACAAAGCTGGAACGGACACTAGTGAGACTATAAATGCGAATTAGCTTTGATTAGACAAAATATTTTGTAGAACAAAGTTAGCTTCCATCTTCCATTACACTACTAAACTGTTTTGTATTATTTTCTCAATCCGATTGACCTTTGGCATTCTGAAGCTAGTCAACAATTTAAAATTCTGCTAGAATAGAAATTAGATTTCACAGAAATGTCCAGTAACCACACGAGGAAGCTGGCTCTACCAATTCCGGATGTTCAATACTTTTCAATTCTATTATCTGTGGCTAAATCCGCTGATTTGATTTATGTGTGCACTCTCTAGAGTATTTTAGTAGATTGCAGAAATTACATAGTTGAACATAAATATTTTTCTTTGACAACACAAAAGCAGAAAACGCTATAGTATTTCCAAATAGGTACTAAAATAAAGTTAAAAAACCTTTACATCTTTTTATTTAAAAACACATTCCTAAAGTAGCGATGCGGCTTGCGGTGGAACCTGTCACTGTGTCACTTTGTGGTAGGTACAACGAGATGCATCTTCAAGCATCTTCCTTCGGGCCGCGACGCTTCCCGGTGCGAAGGCATGTTCTAACTCCCTTAGGTATTTTCTGACTTCATCCTATTATATAGCACTATTTGTGTTCTAACTTTCTGATTTTCAATAAGATTTGCACTTAATTTTCGATAGTGTTCAATTCTCATTCTCTAATAGCCACCGGCTAGCACAGAGCGCAGGTAACACAATATTCGACACGATGCCGTCGTATCGCTCTCCAGAAGGGAAATGATCGACGTGACCCAATTCGCTCTGTGCCGATGAATCTGGGACGCATCACGGTAAAACTATCAGTTTTTAGTAATTGCCGTTTAAAAAGCCCTCTCTCTTCAAGGACTTTTTGTGGTATCTGGTTTTACTTTTAACTCTAAGTTTAGAGTTGACAACGGAGTGGGTTCACCGAAAAGTTTAGGGCCCGTAGGTATTTATAATCAGCTCTGCTCTTAAGAGTGACAATTCTATCAGCAATGTCATTACAGTATAAAACGTCCTGTCAAATAAATACTTCATATTGCTCTCAATATTGAGATCGCTTTATAATTACAAGCCTTGAAGACGTTGAAATTCTCACATAGGTACTCCATACATCCATTGAAATCTGTGCTTATATTTTTTTGCCAATTATTTTATTAATTTATTTCTTTATTGTTACAGATCTGTTCCTGTCTTTTTAAGATTTTCAATACACAGTCAAAGATGGTAAGTTATATTATATTGTAAACAATTTCATTACCTACCTTTTATACATCCTATATACACGTCATATTTATATAACTTAACTATTGTTATCATGAAAAATACAAATTCTAAGTCTGCGATTTCTCTAGTCAATGTTTTCATTCGGATTTTGATACGAATACAAGTGACATAGATAAACAAAACATTATCAAGAAAAAGTTTCAAAAAATATAAGTCTTATTTCAATTCACTGACTCCAAATAAATAAAAGTTTCAAAGCCATTTACAGAAATCTTTAAAAATTGTCGAAAGATTCCGAAGGCCGTCGCAATAAAGTATTTCTTATTGTGTATCTGTTATTGTGCTGTTCTGAATAGGAAATAGCTAGTATTGTAACTGCTATTTGTCTGTGACCATTGTCATGCCACTTACAATGTGTCTTGTCCTGTTCTTGAGATGTTATATAAACAGCTATATAGGTATAATATAGATAGTACGCATATTACTGCCTGCCTCAATTTTGTCAATCAGAAGATTTTGAAATACTTTTCTCCAGCAAAGAAATGGTTTTTGAAACCTTTTCATATGATTTTAAAGAAGTACTTATTTACAAATAAATAACTTATTAGAACATAAAAAAGCTTTGGGATTTATTTGTAAAAATATATCCCTTTAAGCTTACCAAAAGGTGCCAAGATAAGTAAATCTGTCGTGGTGGAAAGGCAAACCAGAAACTACAAAACAGGCAATAGTCATTAATTATGACCTAAAAGTGTGCCTTATACCTTCGCATGTCTTTCTTCGGAAAGGATTAGGTAGTTCTAATATAATTTGAATTTCGATTTTCGACTGTTCTACAACAAAAGCTATATTTAACTTATCTTAACTAGACACCACACCACCCGCATCAGGTCACAATTGTTTCACTTCAAACTCAGCTCAGTTCGCTTTTGAAGTCAATTTTCACTAGTTCGTCCGTTAACTAGGGTGACCTATTTAATTTAGAGCTATTATATAATGTACTAACTATATTAACTAGATAGAAACAAAATAACTTCAGCTAATAATACTAGTCATTATTCCTACTATACTAACTATCGTACTCAAATACAAATGTAAAGTTTGTAATGTTTGAATATTTGACTCAATAACGCTTCAACCACTGGACGGTTCGGGATGAATCTGGCAATATACCTAGGTTAGGTAGGAAGGCTGCTTTTCATCGCGGGAAAAAAATCATTTCCACGGGCAAACTAAATAATGCACGCGGGTGAAATCGCGAAGGGAAAGCTAGTGTCAAATTATCTAGGTAGAGTAACCAACAGTGAACGCAAGAGGCACAGGATCGGTGTAGATGGCGAAAAAAATAAGAGGCCTATCTATACACAGCAGTAAGGTAGAAACATTAACCAAGACGAAAATTTTTAAAATTTTATAATAATTGAGAAAAAATATTAAGGACACCGTATATAAAAGATATCAGACGAATCCCGACCGTCTGGCAAGCCCTGTAGAAACTAGAGTTGCCTGAACATCAAGTTTGACAATTTCTAGACTGTGTCAGAGCTGAATGGCAGCGAGCTTGGGAGCGATACAATGCTACCGGAAACGGGCCGTTGGCGAGCGGACGGCGTACTTCCGGCTACCCGGCATGGCTCCCAGCATCAATATTTGCACGGAACCACCGATGAATCTGTCGTATAGGTGCAGAAATTAAAAACAAATATTGGGTACCATTTTGTAAGGCAGAACATAGAGAGGTTTGGTTACATTGTTTGTGTTTTAGCTGCCCGTTTCAGGTAAAAAACAGTTGAAAAATATCGGCCTGGCGCCTAGACACTCGCCGCAGTGAAAAATTACGCTGTATGAGTAGTAAAGCAACGGGACTAAATGACTGCAGGAATACAGAGTTGTCGAAAGGCGCCTAGGCGTAGCCCGTAGCCATGCTATAAAAGTCATATTTTAGTTACTTAGGCCCGTATTTATAATCAGCTCTCAAGAGCGATAGCGAGTTTGAGTTTGTATCAGAAATGTCATTTCAGTACAAAACGATCTGTCAAATCCATACTTAATATTGCTCTCAATCTTGAGATCGCTTTATAAATACGAGCCTTAGTTTAATATTATGCTCGAATGTACGACTCTTTTGATACTAGGACATAACTTTACCAAAACAAGATCCCCAAAATAGACTGAATCAAATATTCACAGAGTTAAGGCTATGTTTAGCAAAAAGCAATGAATTCTAACTACCCAGTCGCGTGCGTGTTATTTCCTTATCTCATATTGTTTGCATGCGCACCAAAAATGGGATGGGTTGTGTGTGTATATGGAGGACATATTTTATTTAATTATGATATTAAAATTTGGATTACGCGCGGACATAAATACCCTTATGCTATCATTTTATGTGAAGTCTCCGGAACTACTTATAGAAACATTATAATTAGAAATATTTTATTTAATAAGTAGTAATAAGTAGGTAATAAAGGCTACTACTTTATTACGGGACAGAACGAATTGGAAGCTATAGAAATCACTTGTCTCTGTTTTCAGGAATATTGTAAAAGCCATTCAAAGAACCCCTAGGGCGAAATTTTAACTATACATTACTGCTCTACGTATTAAGCAGTTGACGCTCTATGCATCCCTAAGCTAGTTAACTTATGTGTGTTTTATCTTTGTATCAGTACTTATCACCTCAGAAGTATGAATTGGATTATTAGCAATATTTACCGCTTGGTAGAACACCTAGCTCGAATTAAACTAAAATCAACAATCGCCTGTTCGACCTATCCGTACTGATATATCCCTACTAAAATCGTCCAGTCTATAACCACATCTATCTGTGAGCTGCCAGTTTCCGACGCTGCCGGTGACACTTGTTGCGTCCAATACTCCTGACTCCTGCCTGACGCTCTGCTCTGAGCTGAACTTTGCACTTTGCTACGAGACAAACCGCCATTATATCAACAATTTTAGGGTTAATCAAGATAAAGATGGCAATGTTTGATCGCGTTTTACAACAGAAACGCATTTTATCTAATACTTGGGATTTTCATGTGCTAGTGAATAACAAACAACTTTACTCAAGAAAACATGGGTCGTAGAAAATCTTTGGTGTCTTATTTTACTAATAAAATCAGTGTGTACATTATGTAAAATTAACAAGATAGCTCACGCCTCACTTCGCAAAATCAGTGTGTCATATTTTTTTTACCAAAATTAGTAATGTTCATGTCACTTGGTAATTTATTTCTTTTCCTTAAATGGCATCATGTTATATTTTTTGACCTAGATCAATCTTTCATCTCATTAATAAAGGAGAAATACACTACTAACAAATAAATTAATTTAATTGACTGTATTTCACAATTTGTAAAGAACTGGCAATGTCAGTAGAAAAATAAAATATATCATAATTTTTTTCCATAAATGACATCTTGTATTTTTAAAAGCTTTTTTAACTTGCATTTTTTACCACAATAAGCTATTCAAATAAAATACAATAAAAGTTTTCAATTATTATAATTAACCGACCTAAAAAGTAATTTGTCTTCAAATATATATAACAAGCTATAAATATCATAAATATTAATCACGTAATCCTTTAATCTTGGC